>JABSTQ010000653.1:0-66673 GCA_013358835.2 Ixodes persulcatus
AGCGTTTTGCGATTCCTAGTTTAGTTTTTCGACGAGAAAAACACAGTTCTTTTTTTTTTACAAACACCCTGTACAATAGTACTAACATTTATAATAATCTTAATTTGCATTCAATTATCAGGAAAATTACGGCTTGTTGTGCCCATTAACTGGGTTTTGGGATTCATTTAATGTCTGTCGTTGACTGACTTTCCAGACAGTCCTAGTACTCGCGGCCGCCATGTTGGCGCGTGCAGATTTCCAGCGCGTCTGCTCGCAGCGGCGTCACGCCGTCTGCTACAGCCGGAAACTGATTCCGAAAGTGGGAGAGCTTTCATACTTTGCGAAAACAAAAAGCAACTGAAAAAAAAAAAAAAAGGTTGGCTCTGGAATGGAGACTACGATCGTGTAATTGCACTCAACTGCAGAGGAAAGAGGAGGAAATTATACGTAGATTACACGGACACCTGCGCGAACTACTCCATTTCGAAGAGAGAGGTGCGCTCAGGCATTTTGTGTTTCTCTTTCTCCTTGTTTCTGCTTCGGTCGTCTGCTGCAGCCCTTGTTGTGGCGTCGCGTCGTCTGCTACGGCAACTCCCCCCCCCCCCCCCCCCCCCCCCCCCTCTTTCGCTCAAGGTCACCATTGCGCTTCTGCGGCTCGCGTCGGTTGCGCTGCCGTGTGCAAGTGACCTCCTGTCCGCTATTTTGCAACAGATTACTTTAACGTTCTCTCTCTCTCTCCTCTCTCTCTCTCTCTCTCTCTCTCTCTCTCTCTCTCTCTATATATATATATATATATATATATATATATATATATATATATATATATATATTTCTCTTTCTGTAACTTTCTCGTTATTATTTTTTTTTTTTTTTTTGCGTTTTTATTGTGCGAAGAGTTAGGGATGTCGCGAACATGCCGAAGTTCGAGTCGACGAGGTTCGAATTTGTTCTGACTCTTAACGCAACGTTTTTTTTTACAAATGTTCGAGTGAAGTTCGACTATTAGGCGCTTCGCGGAAATTGAAAACGAGTTGACGCCACCTGGCGGAGGAGGCGTGCACTATTGATTAGGTTTACTGCCCCCCCCCCCCTTTTTTTTTTTGTATTTGCGATGCACGAGTTTCTTTAATTTGTCAGCCTAGTATAGACCCCAGTTTTCTCAAAAACTGGCAAGTACACCAAAAATGCACGAAGGACTGTTTTAGCTCATATTGTCCGCGACCGTACATATGCTTGTGGTTATATATGGTGTACGCATTGGTAATCGTTTTTTTATGAAATGTTAAAAAAAAAAAAAACTACTTTATAAGTTATGTCCTTCCATATTTCGCAATTTTGTTTTTGTAGAATTCGGGCAACACTGTTCATGATTCGAACTTCATCGCCTTTTGCTGAAAGATCGAAGACTCGCCGAACCCGTCGAACCTCTGGGTGCGACTTGACAACTTAGGTCCGACGAAGTTAGCGACATCAGCGGATTCGAAACGACCCTAAAGGGCGCATAGATACACGAGAACGGACTAGAGGTAAAGATAAGAGAGTGAGGAAAAAAGAAAAAAAAAAAAAGAATGACCTAATTACGGTGTAACAGCCGTTGCTCGGTGTTACGAGGGCTGTGTGATTCGGCTCGCCCGTTGGCCAGACTGTGTGCACACGGAGCGCTAGTGCTGACCGGTCGTTCCCTTCAGGGTCGATACTATTCTGTTATTCCGAGGCGAAACCTTGCCCCGGGTTTTGTTGACCTTGCCTGAATGCGCTCGCAGTTTGAGTGAGCGAATCGATATTTGTGGGGCAAATCGTAGGCCATTCGTTGACCGCGACAGAGCGTTCAGCTTCAGCATTTGTCTTAGAAGCTACAAAGAAAAACTGACAATATGTACCTGGAGGAATTTTTGGAGTCTGTATATATATATATATATATATATATATATATATATATATATATATATATATATATATATATATATATATATATAGTTTCACTTAAAGGGATACTTCAACGAAATTTGAAATATACCCGTCGTGCTCAAAAATAGGTTGAACATGATCCACAATATCCGTAAATGACAATCACACGTTTGTATTTTCAGCCTGGTGACTGTATTTTTCGTTATATACGGCACACTCTGGCAAGCGCTCGGAGAACAGCCAGCGGAGACCATATGTGACATCCAACGCAATCGTGACGTAGTTCGTCTCGGGACGAGCAAAGCTACTGCGAGGCTGACGTCGAGAGGATGGCCTAGTCGTTCCAGCCACCGAAGCGGCTGCTTTTGTACGAATTTTGAGTGACGAGTTAATCTTCAATAATCTTGTCGGGGGACAATAGCGACTTCTGGAAAACACAAAAGAGATTCTCGGGAAGAGGGGAGTTCCTCCTTCCCCTCGTCTCTCGTAGTGGCCGGAGGCGAGACAGTTCCCGTTACTACCTGTCAAGGTTCCTAGACGGGCATTACAAACGAGGTGTTAGCGACATACACCAGGTGCTCTTTGCTAATCGTTTAATTCGTTTTAAAATTCCTTTTCGTGACTTTTGTGACAAGATATTGATGTGTTCGATGTGATACTGCTCCTTTGAACTCATATAGACCAAAAAATGAGCGCTGAAATTTTGTTGTAGTACCCCTTAAAAAAGCCCCTGAAAAGAAAAAAAACACATTTTTTTAAACAGTCCGGTTTTGACATGCGTGTCAAGAAATAAATTTTACGCGAAAAAAAAAGAAGCTAATTTTAGAGCAATGTTGACGGCGAGAGATTTATTTGAAATTCTACGCGCAAAGTCCATGACGTCGCGGAATGGCTCTTTCCACTTCAATGTGAAGGCGAACCCGATCAGCCGATGCACCTCTCCTCCACGCGCCCGAAATGCTGAGAGAGAAAACACGTGGAAAGGAGGTGACTACCGTCTAAATCGCGTCTCGCGCCATCGAGATTGCTCTCAATTTTGCGGGGGTTTCGCGTAAAAGCTTTTTTTTTTAAACATTTAACCGAAATTTAGATTTTAGAAAAAAAAAAAATGCAGGAGCTGTAGGCGGGACGCTACAATCCCTACAACACTACTCGTAAGGCGATATCTCGAATGGACGGCCGTATTTTTGGAAAAAGAGGTAGAGATTGAACGAGGCCGACGGGGCGGGTGACGTCAACATATCTCGTTTCCTCTTCTCTTCGCTTCGCCCCCTCAAGGCGGCGAGGCGGAGAAGACGCGAGGCCATTCCCTCTACTTCTCGACTCTTCTCGGAGAAACAAGACGTCAACATATGTCAAATGCGCCTCCTTTTTTTTTTTTTTTTTTTAGAAAAATACGGTCATTCGTTCGAGATATCGCGGTATGAGTGATGTTTTGGTGTTTGTAACATCTCGTATCCCGTTGCAAGCTTTTGCCGCCGTGTTTTCTGGAATCCAGATTCCGGTTCAGATGTCAAACAAACAGTTGACTCGATCGACGCGGGAGCGACGAGGGGAGTGTGACAAACATTTTTTTTTTTTTTAATTAAGTGTATTCGAGGTGAAACAATAATTTTCTCGGGACTGCATTACTCGTTGTGGCGGACGTCAGAAAATGCGCGATACTTACTAATTAGCTTGCTAATTAATTACAAATAACTAATTAACTTTTTAGTTAGTGAAAATGGAAACTTGCTGAGCGTCATCAACAGCCACTAAATTAGTAGTCTTGAGGAAGACTTTGAGCGCGTGAGAAGTGTAGGTAAGTAGTGCGCTAAAGTTACCACTCGTGGAGAAGAAAAAATCGCGCGAGCGCCTTACCGCAACCGCTAGCCTTGTACCTGCTCCACAAGTGGTAACTTTAGTGCACTACTGCGTTTCTTACGTGGTCAAAGTCTTTCTGAATATTACTGATTTAGTGGTTTTCGATTGCGCTCAGCAAATTTCTAATTGGAACCACGTGTATTTTTTCACTAATTAAAAAGTTAGTCATTTTAATTAATTAGCGAACTAATCAGTAAGTATCGTGCATTCTCTGACGTCCGCCGCTGCGAGTGATGTTGTCCCGAAAAAAGTATCTTTTTACCTGGAATACACTAATTGTGGGAATTTTCGTCACTCTTACGTGAAACACGGGTATATATAGTATATATATATTATATGGGCGGTTTCATTTGGATTCAGGCAACGAGTGGCAGTCGTATTTTTTATTTTGCTTCAAATTTTTATATTTTGTGGAGCATGTTCCAAGAAGAACAATCCTTTTTATTTTAATGTCCTGACATGATTAGTTCCTGAGAAAAAAAATCTCAAAGTAGCGGGAAAGAACTACGAGGTTTTGACGATTGTCGTGTGTGGCGTTTTTGTATCACTCTCAATCTCAAAGAATTCAAAAGAGAGCGTCTATATTTTTTTAGTATGATATATATGCAAGTAGGTAAGACGACATTATAATTGCTATTTATTATTCGTAGCTCCAATTTTTGTAAAAATCCCCAAACATGCCTCCGCGAACAACTGTGACCTAAATTGCGGATTTTATTTTGAGTCGACTATGTTAAGTATCGCTTTTAAAATAATACCACGTGTAGAACCTTTCATTTCCTTCTAAATTAAGCAAATTTTGTGTTTTTAACATGTACGAGTACTGAGAAATAAATTATGAAACAGAGAGGGTTTTCACTTTTCGTTCAACTTCAGCACGCTGTATAAAAAAAAAAAAAAACATTTAATTTTTTTCTTTTTCTCGCGTCGCGTTCTCTTCGCACCCTTCTTTTAGCCAGAGTACATTCCGTTAGAGGTATTTGCCTTGGTTTTGAGTTTTAAGCCTCTAAATATGCTAAAAAAGAGCAAATGCCGATGGTGGGATTTGACGATTTTCGTGTGTGGAGTTTTTGAAACACTCTCAATCTCAAAGTATTCAAAAGAGAGTTTCGATATTTTTTTATTGTGATATATATGCAAGTCGGTAAAACGACATTCCAACTGCTATTTATTATTCGTCGATCCAATCTTTGTAAAAATCCCCAAACATGTCTCCGCGAACAACTGTGACCTAAATTGCGGATTTTATTTTGAGTCGACTATGTTTAGTATCGATTTTAAAATAATACCACGTGTAGAACCTTTCATTTCCTTCCAAATTAAGCAAATTTTGTGTTTTTATCATGTACGAGTACTGAGAAATAAATTATGAAACAGAGAGGGTTTTCACTTTTCGTTCAACTTCAGCACGCTGTATATAAAAAAAAAAAAAAAACATTTTTAATTTTAATTTTTTTCTCGCGTCGCGTTTCTCTTCACACCCTTCTTTTAGCCAGAGTACATTCCGTTAGAGGTATTTGCCTTGGTTTTGAGTTTTAAGCCTCTAAATGTGCTAAAAAAGAGCAAATGCCGATGGTGGGATTTGACGATTTTTGTGTGTGGCGTTTTTGAAACACTCTCAATCTCAAAGTATTCAAAAGAGAGTTTCGATATTTTTTTATTGTGATATATATGCATGTCGGTAAAACGACATTCCAACTGCTATTTATTATTCGTCGATCCAATCTTTGTAAAAATCCCCAAACATGTCTCCGCGAACAACTGTGACCTAAACTGCGGATTTTTTTTTTAGTCGACTATGTTTAGTTTTGTTTTTAAAATAATACTATGTGTAGAACCTTTCATTGCCTTCCACATTATGTAAAGTTTGTGTCTTAATCACGTGCGAGTACTGAGAAATAAATTATGAAACAGAGAAGGTTTTCACTTTTTGTTCAGTTTCAGCACGCTGTAAAAAAAACAGAAAAAAAACTTTTTTAAATTTTTTTTTTGCGTCTCGTTTTTTTACACTTTTCTTTTAGCCAGAATACATTCTGTGAGAGTTATATGCACTAGTTTTGAGTTTTAAGCCTCTAAATATGCTAAAAAAGAGCAAATGCTGATGGTGGGTTTATAGGTTATAGCTGTATATTTTATTCTTTATTATAATAATCTAAAGGACGTTGAATAAATACTCATATAAAAACATGAATGTCGTTAGCCGTTTAATAACACGTTTGCAATTCCAAACGTCTAAACACTATAAAATCGCAACTGCCGAAAGCGGGTTTTCAGACAATTTCCGCCGGTGCCATGATTGGAGGGGCCTCAAGCCTAAACCCTATGCGCTACATAATCTATACTACGTTAGAAATATCAAAGTATAATATTGTAAAACATTAGAGTAAAATACACTTCCTATTAGAAACCTAGATTTTTAAATGCAAAATTTTATATTTTTAATGCGAAATACATGTTGATAACAAAACTGAATCATTTTTCAGCATATTTAGAGGCTTAAAACTCAAAACCAGTGCATATACCTCTAACGGAATGTATTCTGGGTAAAAGAAGAGTGTAAAAAAAACGCAAAGCAAAAAAAAAAATTAAAAATGTTTTTTTTTTTTTTTTTTTATACAGCGTGCTGAAATTGAACGAAAAGTGAAAGCCTTCTCTGTTTCATAATTTATTTCTCAGTACTCGTACGTGATTAAGACACAAACTTTACATAATGTGGAAGGCAATGAAAGGTTCTACACGTGGTATTATTTTAAAAGCGATACTAAACATCGTCGACTCAAAATAAAATCTGCAATTTAGGTCACAGTTGTTCGCTTAGGCATGTTTGGGGATTTTTACAAAAATTGTATCGACGAATAATAAATAGTAGTTGGAATTTCGTGTTACCGATTTGCATATATATCACAATAAAAAAATATAGAATCTCTCTTTTGAATACTTTGAGATTGAGAGTGGTTCAAAAACTCCACACACGAAAATCGTCAAATCTCACCATCGGCATTTGCTCTTTTTTTAGCATATTTAGAGGCTTAAAACTCAAAACCAAGGCAAATACCTCTAACGGAATGTATTCTGGCTAAAAGAAGGGTGTAAAGCAAACGCGACGCGAGAAAAAAAAAAAAATTAAAAATGTTTTTTTTTTTTTTTATACAGCGTGCTGAAGTTGAACGAAAAGTGAAAACCCTCTCTGTTTCATAATTTATTTCTCAGCACTCGTACATGATAAAAACAAATTTTGCTTAATTTGGAAGGCAATGAAAGGTTTTACACGTGGTATTATTTTAAAAGCGATACTAAACATAGTCGACTCGAAATAAAATCCGCAATTTAGGTCACAGTTGTTCGCGAAGGCATGTTTGGGGATTTTTACAAAAATTGGAGCGACGAATAATAAATAGCAGTTATAATGTCGTCTTACCTACTTGCATATATATCACACTAAAAATATAGACGCTCTCTTTTGAATACTTTGAGATTGAGAGTGATTAAAAAACGCCACACACGACAATCTTCAAAACCTCGTCGTTCTTTCCCGCTTCTTTGAGATTTTTTTTTCTCAGGAAGTAATCATGTCAGGACATTAAAATAAAAAGGATTGTTCTTCTTGGAACATGCTCCACAAAATATAAAAATTTGAAGCAAAATAAAAACTAAGACTGCCACTCGTTGCCTGAATCCAAATGAAACCGCCTCATATATATATATATATATATATATATATATATATATATATATATATAATATACAAAAGTAGGGTGCGCAGACACAGCAGCCGTGGGATGATAAAAATAAAAAAACCTAACTTAATGGCGAAAAAAGTCACAGAAGAAAAAAAAGAGTAAATTGATGAAAAAAAGTTTGTATTAGTTTACAAGAACAATCAAGGCTAGACACAAGAATGCTAGATACGCTGAAAGTACACTTAAAAATGACGGAATAAAAGAATACAAGAACACTCTGTAATGCCTTCCGGCCCTAATTTAAAAATAAATGAAAAAAGTGTTTGCGTGATCTTTTACTTACTTTGTACCGTTTAGACTCTGTTGAACCGTAAAACTGACAGTTAGGTGGAAGCTACATGTTCATTGGACCAAACACGCTTATATCTCTTGTCACGGGATCATGGTCCCGCCCCTACCCACATGCAGAGAGCGAGGTCAGGTGATGAGAGAGAGAGAGGTGGTTCATTGGTCCGGCAAACTCGTAGTTCTCGTCGCACCGTCAGGCCAGGAATAAACGCGGAAGAGAGTACAAACTACAGGTATTACGCTTCATTATATTTCAGGATGTGTTGAGAACGGAATTGATGCCGTCATTAATAAAGCCCCGTTGATCCCTATAGACCTTTTATGTGTACTCTCGTGCCCAGTCGCCTAATACGCGTATCCGGTATGGGCGACGAAAAAATAATAAAACATTTCAACCTGTAAATAGTAAAACAAATAATAAAAAAAAATATAGAGGGGAGGCAAAACGAGATTGTGTGACGGTTACGCTGGAAGTGACGACAATTTGAGATGGCGGTGCCCTTTTGAAAAGGGTCTAATCCAACAATCACTAATCCGGCCAAAAAAAGAAGAAAAAAAACAACACGAGTATATGCTATAATTAGGGTTCCGTGTTCTTGGATGAATCCGAAGAACTCCGAAAAACACCCTCTGGTAAAATGTTTGTCAATGCGGTTTGATCAGTGCACAGAGTGAATGTCCTGGGAAAATGCCACCAGCAATTATTTTTCAAATCTCGGACCATTGCCCAAAGGGGTCTTACCGCTTATCTCATCAGGGTTCATTCGGGACAACAGGTACTTTCGAGTCGCGACAAAAGCCACTATTTTGGTTTCCAGATTGGGCCATACTATTTGTGCTTTGGAGAGGAAGGAGAGGTTGTGCTTTTGTAACAGTGAAAGCTATGAAAGATTTTGATTTCATAGAAGGAGTGAAGGGGGGGGGGAGGGGGGGGGATTGTTGAAGCTTCTATATTGATTTGCTGCTTGGATGGGATCAAAAACGTATACTGTAAGACCGTTTATTTTCGCGGCCCTTATTTTTCGCAAATCGGCCACAGAGGACATGATCGCGGCCGCTAAAATTTATGAATTCCAGACACCTGTATTAAAACTCTTAAGGGCCGAAATTATTGCGTGCTCTTAAATTTTGCGAATTTTTTAATTTGCGAAATTCGCAAAAATTAGGGCTCGCGAACATTGAGGGCTTTACAGTATTACCATTTTTTTATTGCATTTTAACATCGAAATTTGGAGTTTATCGGAAAAATTCGAATCTACAAACATTTTACCGGCGGGTGTTTTTCGGAGTTTGTTCGGATTCTCGTCAATTTTTCAGCATGACTGGAGTTCGAAGCAAACCAATTTAAGCCGATTGTTTCTTTTTTTTTATTTTAGTTTATTGTACTAAAAGAAGAGGCAACGTTTTAACTTTGGCTTGAACTAGCGACACTGATTCCGCGATGCTGCATGAACAATACAAAAATATACAGTATGGGCGCCGGCCCTGGAGCAGTTTTTGTTTTAAACATTATTATTGTCCTAATTTTAAAACAGTTCGGAGCTGCGCTCAGCTCGCCATCTCGCGTGCTAAATTCGATCCTTTGCGCTCACCGTTTCCAGGCTCGACATCAGAAACAGTTCAGCAAGAAAACAGAAGGAAGTCCAGAAGAATGCAAGACATGCAAACATAATTTCTCCATTAAGCGCATCCTATATATACGAGGGGAAAGACTTCTTAGTGCGCCGTATCCAGTGTATTTGCATGCATATCAATCGAGGACAAATCCGGGAATGTGAGCTTCTGGGCTTCAAATTTAATTCTCGATTATCTGTTCGCTGTTGTAGCTTCTCTCGTTTTCGTTATATGTGCCCTCTGATTATGCGAATAATCCAAGTCCACCTGTTGAAGCTATAATGAAGTTTCTTTTATACGAACGCTTGCACAATCGATTATCTCTTTTAGTCAGGGATGTTTCATATTTTATTTGGGGGTAGTTGTAATATCGAGAAGGCGGGCGAGATAGTGCTAATTACAAAAATCAATTGATGCAGGAGGCTTCACAAGAAACCTTGTAATGAAGTTACTTCCACATTTTCGTGCTCCAGAGTTCTGAGATTTAGCAGCGTTGGATAATTTACGCGTAAATTGTACTTGAAGTGAAACGTACAGAGTAGCTAGTAGTTTTTATACTTCGAGTGAAATGAACATTACGTGAAATGTATAAAGTGATCAACTACATTGGACGGAACAAACTTCCGAAGCAGAGTGTGAGTTCCATTTCACTTTCATTTTTGGTATCCGCTCGTTTCGAGTGGAAATATAAAGTGGCAGAGTTTTTGAGGCTGGTTGCAAAATGAGCTGCACAAGTCAGTTTCTTGAGGTTGCGAGCTCAAATTTTCATTGAAGGTGTGTTTTAGTGGTGAGTTTTACCATGGGGAATTTCCGAAAACACCGGTTCAATGTGCCAATGGTCTTTTCGGCGCCTCGCAAATTAGCGCAGCTTTGCCCGCGCGTAAACCAGGCAAACAGTAACAAGAGGTCACGTACGGTTAAGCATGTCAACAAGTTCGTGGATTGCGTGGTGGGTGTCATCTGCAAAATCCCATTGTCATGCAGCCGGGTTTATATAGGACAATCGGGGGGCTGCGTCAATGAGAGAATGCGTGAGCATGCCCTTTCACTGCGGTCAATGACTGAAGGTCACTTATACGTACACTGCAGAGACTGCTTGTGTCACCCCGTCTTCAAAGATACCATAATCATTGGCAGGAGTTGCACAAAAGTGCAAAGAGAGGTGCTGGAGGCGCATATGCTATCGAAAAAGCTGGCTCGGGGCACTGTGTCAGCCAGCCTTCGGTGTATCTTCGCAGAAAAGAGATCGATTTTATAGATGCATGGTGAGCGACACGCCATTGGTTGTTTCGGCGTTGGTTGGCTTTGTGGTGTTTGCTTGTTTTAGCCGTTTTTAATAAAACTTCAGTTGATAGTCAGCGCTTGTCCTGTGCTCTACTCTCGTTGTCCTCGTCTTTTTTGCGAGCTGTTCCCAATTTCTTAAATGCAAAATGTCAGAACAGCAAAAGACTTGAAAGGCGGGCGCTGACGCAGACGACGGAGTTCAAGTCCAGAATCTGTTTTAATGTGTCTGTGGAGAGATGGCGCCACAGGTCCTTGAAAGCAGATATAGAGCCTAGATTGTAGAGAGGTTCCAGCTCAAACCGCGGGGAGCGTTGCAAATTAACGACGGACGCCTCCTGCGGAAATTCGTCGGAAATAATGCGCATGCGCTGCGTTGTCAAGTGGCAAGCAGGAAAGCGGGCGGAAAGGCTGAGCCGTTTACATACGACCGATGCGTTTGTCACCTCCTCGCAGCTCGAATTCCAAATGCAAGCCATAACCATCTGATCCCGATCGAGCAGTTGGAGATTCTATGTAAATACAGGCTCTCTAAAAGCAGATGGTACGGGCGAGTGATGCGTCTGCAGCCACCTTTCCATAATCGCGTTTGCTTTTTTTTTTCTTCTCTGTTGTCGGGTTAACTTTATCGAGCATGATTAATTTTTTTTTAGAAGGATGGATGAGATTACACAAAACTGTTTCACAGCCGCCGTCATGGCACTTTCTAATTGCGACATGTTGCACCATCTCTCAAGGGAGCAGTAAATCCGAGTGTTCGTAATCTGCGCTGCTGTTTTCTTTCAGGCATGAGTTTACAATCATTATCAACCAGCAACGGGGGCTAATTAGAGTTCTAACTCTGGTGTTTTCTTTTTCTTTTCTTTGCAGTCGATTACAATATTTGGTGACCGGACGCAAGACCTCAACCTCAAAGGTAGATATTTCATTTTCACATGCTTCCCTCGCATCCTGTATAGGAAGGTGATCCCACCGTCGCGACCCTGGTGGCTAAAGTGAGAACTACACTGATAGGGAGAACAACATAGATTTTTCATTTGTTTTTTGAGGCAGCGCTCGAACCATGTAACCGAACGTTACTTCAGCGTTCGGCTGGGGCTCGTGTGCAATCAGTGTAGCCGAACGGTGACACAGCCAAAAAATTTGGCACGTGTGGTGCTCAATCTTTGCCCCGCACTCAGTCAAAAAAGGTGAAGTAAAGAATCCAGTGCACGTGCCTTATGTTGGTAAACACAGAACTCTGGGGAAAACAAGTGGGACGTAGCATCCCCTATAGTTCGATCTCCTCGCCAATAACAATGCATCTGTTATGCTTGGGTTTTTCTTACTTCTTCTTCTATGTCTTACAATGTGAACCTGCATGTTTTCTGTTTTTTTTTTTTTTTTTGAAGCCACATTGTTAGTAGAATGAAATAACATTGTGCTGTTTACGCGGTCGCAAAACTGCAACTGCCATTTCTCCTGCGGCGGCCACTCCGGGAAGTGCACTGCTACACATACCATTGAGTTGCGCGAGGGCCGGTGGCGCCATCTCGCAGTAGCTATATAAAGCAGCTTTCATGTTTTGACTTGCTGCTAAAGGGCGGCACTGTAATCGTGTGTAGTTCGGTGTCGGTGGATGCGAGCGGTCCGAGTTTCAAGGGTGAGTTTCCCAACTGAGTGTTCTAGTCACGTTATGTTTGCAGAGCTATAGTGGCTCTTTTTATTAGATATCAAGAAAGCAAAATGATAGGCGAAAAAGGAGATAGAATGTTTGAACCATTAAAGTTTGTTACCAAAAGGAGATAATCACAAGAGGATTGTGTGGTGATATCTGAGATTGTTATGTGAATCATTCTTGTGTGCTCGATTTTACATAGTAAATCAGTTTTTGTACTCAAAAATAAAAAAATGGGCCTAATAAGTTCTGATTTCACCACACTTTTTCAAAAAATAAAAACACGCAATATTATTATTTTTTTTTTAGGTGAAACAAGGATAAAGATTGTAAACGCCCACCCCCGAAGAATAGATTTCCTCCAGCTTGTTAGCCAGTAAAGAGAAAAAGTCTATCGAATAAAGTATTGCGACTGACAGGGTCATTGTGCGATCGGTTTGCTCCCTTTTAAACAATTTTTTATTGCTGTTAACTATAGCCCCAGTTATGCGACTCCTGTGCCATTTGTGGAAAACAGTGCCAGAGTACTTATCCTGTTGCATCCTGCTACATTGCGCTAAAATGTGAGGTGTTCGCACCAACATTACGTCGGAAGCTAATTTCACTTTCTCAGTTTTGAGTCGCCACTACACTGCCGGATTTTTACGGCAGACTGGTGCAAACTTCTAAACTCTCGATCATTGCACCGAATAACATTGGTCACTTCAGGCAGGCTAGTTAGATACGTTGAGTGCTCTTCTTACAGCACACTGGTGCACTGTGGAGAAGCGACATCTGCGGAGTAGAGATCGCGATTTTCGGTATCTTGAATCCCGCTTCCGCATAATTTTCATAGTGCTTTTTCAGTTAATATTAGACACATTTTTAGTTTATACTGGGAAGGCTATCCTCCAGTTGTCCTTTATAGGTGCAATGTACCCTTGAACCAAGTTGTTTAGCACCTGAAAACTTACCGAAATAATAAAGTTATTACAACAAAAGAAAAATAACGACTTTGAATGGAAACGTTTGGTTCAACGTGGTGGGTTGCAAATGCACTTAAAAAGGAAAACAAGTAACGTGCTGCAACCAATATTGTATTTTTGTTACCACTGGAAATCATGAGGTCACACATAGTCGAATGAGATTGAAATATTTCCCAACTCTTTCTTGGTCTATGATATTTTATTTTGAGTGTGGTGATTTTTGTTTCTGTCTGATGTTCTTTTCCTTATATTATCACTTTGTTTTGCTTGCACAGGGGAGAGGCTAGATTCACGGCACTGTGAAGCCATGGAAGACATTTTCAAAGTTGTACAGTTCGACAGCATCAGCCTAGAAGCGTGCCATTTGGACGATGAGGTGAGTCTTGTTTTTGCTCATTTCTTGGCATTGCTAGAAAACTCTGTTGACACACCTCTAAAGTTAGTAAGCTACTCTAAGCAATGTCATGTAGTTTACGGTAATTTAAATGTGCCAGATGGGCAGTGCTCTCCTACCAGTATTTCTGTTGTCCACAATTGAGTCTCTCAAGAAATGTTGTTCTATCTTCTCTCAGTTCCAAAGGTTTGTTCATAAAGGATGTCTTTCACTTTTCATAGCACTCAGTGTGCTTTTTCTTTTTTTCAAACGATGTATGATATAATATAGTAGGTGGGAATAAACTAGCAGAAACTACTGGAGTCAGAATGTAGACTTCTGGTAAGAGTTTGTCTTCTTTTTGGATGTACGAGTAAAGCTGAACTTTTTCAATCGGGCATGGTTGCACCGCTTACAGTACAATCGGTTGTCTGCTCAATCGGTTTCTGGGACAAGTAATCATATTTTCATTTTATAAATTGGTATAGTATTTTCTGTAGTGCAGTGGAACCTCGATACGTGTTTCAGGGGTCTGCAGTAAATAAACATATGACCCGGGAAAACGCAAGTACGTGAACGCCCTTCTACGTAAAGGACGAGAACACCCTCCGTGGGGCACTAAAGATGAGACAGAGAGCAACTGTCGCAAAACAATTTACAAAAACATTCGAAAGTGTGAACTCGGACTGGCCCATAAATTTTGTAAACATTCGTAGGTGTCAACTGAAATAAACCTACCGTAGGATACCGTGCATCCGCCCATTCCACATTAAGCGCCCATATCCAAATTTCTTAGATATGAAAAAATATGCACAGTACATTTATTTGTAAAATTGATGACCGGACAAGCGCCCATCCCCTATTTTTTGGCGATTATCTCTAAATTTTGAGTGGGCGCTTGCCCGGTATTTACGGTAGTGAAAAAAGGTCGTAAGCATTAGGTGTGAACTCAAATACGTTTAGAAAAAGTTTGTAGACATCTGTCGGAGAAAAAGCTTGTAATTTCCGCCTGACGCTTTGAGCGAATGATCTGCCTCTTCAGACGGGGCAATTTCTCCCAGCAACTTGACGTCGCAACACCAGCAACACGGGCCGCCCGCGTTCACACGCAGCAACCGATTGCTGCAATTCGCTATCATCATCATTAAATTTTATTTTTCTTGCACTATATAGACACTCAGTTACATGCTATAAACATGTTTTCATACATCTAAATGGTCTTGAAAATACTAACTCATCTTTCTGAAATGGTCTATTTCCTAAAAACTATCAATTTTGAACTAGAACCAAGCCTTTAGTTGTAATCATCACCGGCATGGGGTGTCACATGAAAATATTGCATCCCTGATTGGCCTGCTGCCGCTTCAAACGTCTTCGAATCGCTCCGAGTTGCTTGCTTGTTTCGAGCCGGACCCTATCAGCAATTTGTGTCGATCTAGGGAACAACTCGCTGGTAACTCCAAAATTGCTGAGAAAGTTGCCTCGTCTGAAGCGGGCCTTATGGAATACACACACGAACGTCTTTTTTTCTTTTTTTTTGGCGTGTTGGACGAGTTTTGACAAAAGCTTCCTGACATGGACCCAGCCGGGAAGAGTTCCTGCAGATACCTGAATCGCGCGACAAAACGGACCAGCTTATGACCAAAGCACGCGAAATAAAAGCGAAACACAATATTGTGCCATCTGGATGGATGGATGGGCGATTGGATACCAACATACCTTTTATAGCGGGCGGTAGTTTGCACCACCTAGCCTAGATGATTCCTCCCCTTCTCCAAATTTTGTTATAAAGGAATATCTTGTTGCTAGGCAAAAACAAATGTTTGGCGGGGCATTGACTTAAAAAAAACGTTTTTTCTGGCAAGAAGATTTGTTTTGGAAGGAAATTGGAAGGAAATTTGGGGGATCGGTGGCCGAGTGGTCTAGCGCACACCAGCTCGGAGCGCGTGGAGCGAAAGCTCGCGCTGCAGAACCCAGGATCCTGGGTTCGATCCCCGCCTCTGCCCGTTTCGATCTGGATGAGCATCGTACCGTCATGCGGTCGTGTATCACTACTTCGTGGTGCACGTTAAAAACCCCAGGTTAGCGGTTGTACTGCACTGGCTAAATCGCTCATCTACAGCTGAGACACGAGACGCCCACTGAGGCAGACTAACTTTCGGCTGCAAAAACTTACACACAACAATTTGCTTGGAAGGAAATTGGCGGAGAGGGAAACTCATACTTTTGTTTTCTAGGTTAGGTGGCACAAGCTATCGCCCGTTAGAAAAAATAGAGCCGTTAGCAGGCCATTAGCATCCATCCATCCGTCCAAAGCAAAAATGGTGCATTTTTGTTTTTTTTCTGCGTTCGCTGGTTTGTAATGTCACGCACTTCTTCTTTCCACGCGTGAAGGAAGCTATAGGAATTGTTCCCGACTGACGCTCACAGGTTCTGGTACTCCTGCATGTCCGGGTCGAAAAGTTTCTGTCAAAACTCCTAGAGCACGTCGCAAACTTTCCTATGCGGAGCGTAAGTTTGTCTGCTTCTTGCACAGGGGTTGCGATGATGTCAGAACACCGAGCTCTTATTGACTGATTGAAAAGAAATAGTGAGTAGACCTCAATGCATCTAGCATTGAGGTCTACGCACTATTCTTTCAATCAAAGCCAATCAGAGCTCGGCGTCGTTCTGACATCATTGCAACACCTGCGCAAGGAGCAGATGACTTGCTCTCCGCATACATCCATCCAGTTTTTCATCCGGCAAGACCCAACGAGGTTGGGCAAGACCTTTTTGCACCCGTGGTGTACTGAAGTGTTGTACAATGTGCGCGGGGACGAGGACATCGGCAAATGCACCTCCACAAGTTCAGGACTTTGGCGCTTTTACGCCGAGCCCCATCGAGGCTATGTCTGCCATGGTGTCCTGTCTCGCTCGGCACGTAACGTAACGGCAGCGATTATTTTTTTGTCGTAATGTGATAGCACCGCTGCCGTAACTGCAAATATCGCATTCGCTCTTGGACGACGGTGCCTCTGTGCGCTGACTCTGTGCGCTGTTGGCGTCTAGTGACACTGTGCGGTTGCAAAGCGTATTAGTCGGTTCTCGCGCTGTTGTCTTCTCCGTGTTTTTTTATATTTTATTTGGGCGTGCTGTTACATGATCAATTCGTCGGCGGATCGGTCCACCGTGTAAATCGGTCGGCACTGTGCCGGTGACTATTCGGACGTTTGAGCCGGGAAAGCAAACGCACTTACAAGTGTTCCTATAGGAGCTCGGCGGGACCGGCGCTTCTGAGCTTTGTAAAAAACGGGAACGTATCAGTGAGGTTCCACGTGTGGTGGCTAGCAATATGAGCAGTATGATACCAGGCAGTAAACCACGCTGTTGCATGGCTACTATGCATGTGTCGGGGTACCTCAAAACCAACTGGAGTTGTAATATTTATTTTCTCTTCTTGCAGGGTGCAGCAACCGTGTTCGACATGATAGAGTACTACGAGTCTGCAAGGAGACTCAACATCTCGCACAACAGGAACATAGACTCGAGAGGATGGCAGGCTTGCTCAAGAATGCTCAAAAAGGTGGAATAACTTGCGTTTGGCACTCCAAAAGCTGTGGTTCTGGACCTTTAACATCACATACGTGTTGGTAAACACCTGTTAGGTTTAAAATGGCGAGGTTTTCCTCACCTCGCAAGTTGTATGCAGTGCTTTCAAACCGTTTTCATAATAGGGTAGGTCTATGGAAAATATTTAGTAAGGACGATTGCTTGTGCAAGTACAAATCACCTCACAAAGACGGGGCCCTTGAAAAGTGCACAGAATATTTAGGACATAATTTAGAGTATGGCACTTTCAAACCTGTGCACTCTGACTGAATCCTATCGTCCACAACATCTTGCTAAAATTACATTTCTTGGAATTTGAGAAGTGCAAGTGATTACACCAATTCCTAATGCCCATTTCTCTGCCTGCAGTAAATATTTTGTTTAGCATTACACTCTGCATTCACTACTCAAGAGTATATTTTTGATCAATGCAAGCTGGTGTTGCTGACTGTCAGCAAAATGAATTTACAAGCCCCGAAACAAAAAGTGAAAAAAAGGTGGTTTGTTTGTTTAGTATGATATTAATTATTTATGAAAGATATTCCTAACGATGGCCAAAAAGGAACTTCTTTCCTTATTTTGGAATACTGAAGATCACGGCCTCTAAAGGGGCTGAGGATGTGTTTATAGCCACAACTGGCTACTCTTTTACTTAGACCTCATCTCTGGGCTTAAAAGGAGGGGAAAAACCCATTGCGGAAAGGAACACTGTGGTTTTTATGCAGGCATGGAAGCCACGGGTGTTATACTGCAAGTAACAGCATGTTTGTGCTTGATTTTAAAATTGTTTCTTTCGAAAATGTATTACTCTTAAGTTTCATACTTTGAGCAAATATATTACAGCACTGTGCCTGGAATGCCTCCGACGTATGTACTGCATTTTGTCACTGGCGGGCCCCCCCCCCGAAACAAAATCTTAGCTACGTGCCTGTACGGCAGGTTCCCACTTGGCAAGCTCACAAGTGTGCATCACCTCTAATCGTCGCAACACATGCTGGTTGTCATTTTTGAAACAGTCGGCATGCTCGGCAGCATAGGTAGGGATGGCAGACATCTCTTCAGGGTTTGGATTCTGTGTCGCCTGTGCCCCTTTGTTTGCTGCGGCGCCATTTCCACGACTAATAAAAAAAATGCTTAGGTTGCAGGTGAGCTGGTGGATATTTACCATGTTGCAACTTAACCCGGGACTGGGGTATGGAATAGAAACTTAAAGGGGCCCTGCAATCATATGTAAGCGTCTACCTTTTTTGCAGTTTCCACATCTCTTGGGGTTCGGGCAAGCCAGCGGGCACGGAGAGAGTAACTAAATATTAGTGCGTCATGTTTTAACCGGACGACGCGGAAACCTGCTCCACCTACGGGGGCGACTCGTGGTGCCGAAAGCTCACGATATGTGACGACTTCGTGACGTTTTTGGTCCTGGCCTTACTACTGGTCAGAGCCGCTAAAAGCTCCTTTTTAGTCGAAATACAAAATATCAGGGGCGTGAACCGTTTCAATTATTTATGAAAGTAGTTTTTGTTCAGTATTTTAGATCAGAAAAGAAACAAATGCAGTTTAGAACGTATGGAAACAAGAAATGACCCGTCGACATATCCGCCTCCAAGCGGTGGAAGAGGCGGCGCATACTAGAAAGGGGTAGTGAGATCAGGCGCCGATGAGCAGCGAGCGTAGAAAGGTCCCGGATGTACGCGGTGACGCTGTGGTCGTATGGGCTCGAAAATCCGACCGGTTCCGAGCGTTTCGAATGCCTTTGGCGAGCAGGTTTGGCTTGCGGTTTGGCCGTTTGGCGGTTTGGCAGTGCGTAGTGGCTCCCGTTCTGAACTGATCTTTGCCCCGTGTTTGCTGTCGTTTGTGGCCAATGAAGTGTCATGCCGAATTAGTGTTTAGTCGCGCAGCAAATGCAATGCGAGCCGCCCTAGCCGCCCGCTTCATCCAGCCTATCCGGCACATGCTTTAGTGGCGCCCTCTCGAGCCGTCGACACGAAATGCGGCAGCCGTGAGCGCTCACTGAGCTCACTATCCTCCTCTATTTCACGGCCACGTAAGGACGTCATGAAGGAGGTATTTTTTGCTTGTTTTTGTAATTTTAATTTGCCTATAACTTTTAAAATAAAGCAAAATTCGAGAAAAGAAGAGTTTCATTAAGTTGCTAAGTTCAGTGTGCTCAGGTTCGGTGCAAATTGAATACCAGTCAAAAAGTCGTTGCAGGGCCCTTTTAAGCGTAGAGGGGAGAGAAAAGGGGGAGAAGAGAGAATGTGTCAAACGCAGCTAAAATATTTATTCAGTCCCACACCTCCTTCTATACTCACAGCCACAAGGTCACCAACCGCACAACTTGCTTTTGCTAGGGCACAATACATCAGGACATGCAAAGCAACAACTAGAACAGGATAATGGGATGCCCCTGGGAGGGCATCCCATTATCCTGTTGTAGTTGTTCCTTTGTGTGTCCTAGTGTATTGTGTCCAAAAAAGGCAAGTGGTGTGGTTAGTGTTCTTGTGGCTGTGAGTATATAAGGAGGTGGGACTGAATAAATCTTTTAGCTGTGTTTGAGACGTTTTCTCTTCTTCCCTGGTTTCCGTCCCTTCTACATTTAAGTTTCTCTATCATACCCCAATCTCGGGTTAAGCAATTGCAACATGGTAAACATACTTGACCGACCCACAGGATGGCTATGGTTCAAGTCGTTCCCTCATCGGTATCTGTGGCGTAATTCGTGGCATCGCCACGATTAGAGACAAGCTACGGGCATTACGGGTGCAACGCCTAGGACGTGCCTTTGACTGGTGTGTCTAGGGCCCTGTATCACCTGTGCATCAAAAGCCGTCCCGAAGTGTCAACTAATGACGTCACAAAAGCCAGAGTGTCTTGCTGTCGGATGTTGCGATCCTGGCGGTTGGCCGCAGAACTTCCAACAAAACAGAAGAGGGAATTTCATAGTCCCCTTCGTCGCAGTGTCCCAACTCGTGGCCGCGTACGTTTTCGTGGATTGTCCAGCCGGGGAGCGATTTACAACAGAACAGGCATTTGTCGTATCTACCTCCTCTGCCGCGCCACTGCCAGGCTTGGGGCGGGCAGCAGCACGACACTTCTAGGACGTCGTCGGGTGGAAATCGAGGGACCAAAAATTAGGACGGGGTAAACACACCAGTCAGAGACAGACTTTGTCGTCGTTTGACGTGTTTCAAACAGCAGTGTTTTTAGGTGTCGGATGTCGTTTCGTCATCTCTCATCGTCACGTCCTCTGCGTCAACCGGAGGTCCCGGCGTTGCAGAACTTGGGAACTTGTCCTTGCAGACTTCCTGCCTACAGCACCTCGACGCGAGGAACACGGCGCTGAGCGAGCAGACGCTGCTCATCCTGGGGAGGGCACTCCGGCTAGGATCTCACCTGCACTCGCTGCACTTGGAAAACTGCTCCCTCACGGGGCGCTCCTTAGTCATTCTCGGTGAGCTCTTCTTACCCTCGAGGAGCCCACACCCGCGTGCGTGTGAGGTTCATCTCAGTGATTACAAGTCTGGTGTAGGGTACAAGCTGAAGTCTTTGCTGCAAAATATATATTTTTTTTGTGTTGAATACTAGAATGCAGGCCAGTCGTTGGTTCCTAGTGGGGGTGGAGTTTTCTTCCTATCCCTCCAAACAGTGAGTTTGCAGGTCCCTGTCCTCTCCCAATTTTGTTCTGCCCCTTGCTACATCCGCACCTTTTAATAACAAGGCCGTAGTGTTGAATTTTCTATGCCGTCCACTGAGGGCCAGTGCAGGTCACGGATAGAATCAGAGTGCTGTGTCAGCATTCGGCTAGTACTTGTGTTTGATCAATCAGGATGCTTACATAGCACTGGTGCCCAATTTGTGCCCCTCACTGGTCTGCAGTAGATGATGCAGAAAATTTAGTGCGACAGCATCGTTATCTAGCACACTTGTTCCAAAACGTGAGTTCTTAGGAACCCAGGCTGTCCCCAGCATGGGGAGTTTCCCTAGCCCCAAAATTTACTCGGCTGTCCCTCGCTCGGAGTAATGTGTTCTTCCAGTTTAAAGGCGGACGACCAAGTTCAAGGTTTTGTAAGGCTTCCCTCCTGTCCATGTCTTTAAGCAGGGGAATCAAAGGATGCAAAGAAGGGACTAAGAAATGTGGGCATGGCTCCAGGCGCGCCGTTGTGGTGCGGGGGGTGGTGGTGGTTCAAGGTCGAGCAAGTGAGCATCTATTGTGCAAGCACGTGAATGAAGATAATCCTGCAAAAAGGGTTCCCCTTTAATGGACACGTCACAATCTGTGCATTGGAGAATTAGCAAAGGAACCTTTCAGGACCAGGACACAAGAACCGAGTTTGTTTCTTGCACTGCGCGGTATGTCTTCGCCAGGTGCTTCTTTGATCACCGCATTTTTCAATCAACATGAATTGACGTTTTTCTGAAATAACTGCTTCCTCTTGTTGAAAGCCTGGATTGGAACTCATTGGTATGAAAATGTGAGGGACACAAGGGAGGAAGAATGAAGAAGCTTCTTTGTACGAACGTCAGGGCTAAAGATAAGCTGCAGTTAAAGGGGCACTGAAGTCATTCTTGGAAAAGGTCGTTTTTGATCATATATGGTTTAAAATGTGTTAGTTCTCACATTTACTAAGTCCTATATTACAAAGCCGCCTATTCATCTCGGGGCAAGAGAAAAACATGTGGACTCTTTTTTTCTCGCGGACTACACTGTGTAGACCAATGAAAGCCCTAAATATGCGCAGATTCCGAATGATTTTATTATAACTCGTTTCGAAGAGAGTCTGATAGGTACACATTCAGCTAAGACTCCTCTTTTTCACCGCGGGCAAAGCCATCGCTTGCAACTCGCCGACAAGCTCCCTTTGTCGACCATTTTACTCGGAAGAAAATTCTTCCCAAAAAGGGTGTGTTGCGGTCTTTGAACACGCTTTTAACGAGAAAATAAGCTACGGACGATTGTGATTTTGGGTTTGTTGGGATGCTTAGGGCATCTAGATTGGGTTGTCACCACAAATGGACGATCTCAGAATCAACTTAGTGCTGCCCCTTTAAGCCACAATGTGTACAAACGATATGGTGGGGGAACTCAATCACTCACAGGCCACCGCATCTAGGATTTAAGATCTACCTACACTTCTCGGGAGGCCGTGGCTCATTTCGCTCGCACACGCAATCATCTGTTTTCTTACTCACAACTTTCGAACCCGCGTCTGCATGGGGCTGCACATGCGCAGATGATGTTTTCCAAGATCATAAATATCTCGACGCAAAACAAAAATAATAAAAACGAAATTAAACATTTAGAAACCAAGAACCACTTCCAGTCGTATTTAGCGAAGTCGCCCCAAAAAAACCCCAAGGGGAACATATAAAGGAATATTAGCGCGCACGCTGACTGACAACATGCACTGATGTCAACGGCATTGTAACTCACGGACTCGAGGCGACTTGTTAATCATGTTGGGGTTGCTCTTTTGTAACCTAACCTCCTTTTCTCTAGTTGGAGTCTATGGCTTAGCCCCTGTGGGCTTAGTGGACCAGGAGTAGGGGATGAGGGGGTAGATAGGGGGAAAGGGTGAGGAGGAAACAGGCAACGGTGGAAAGGGTAGAAGGTGGGAGAGGAGGAAGCGAGGGAAAAGTGGAAAACGTTAAGTGGTCGTCGGCCTTTAAGCACTAGTTCAGAAGATCTGAGCCATTCCTTGATGCATGACTATGTGTAAGCAGACATGTATGTAATGCGCGTTACAAGTAACGTGTTACTTCTACCTATAGTTAGTGACAGGTCAAGAACGAAGTGGAAGCGCCTCCCACCTCTTTCCACTTTAGTAGTGCGAACGCTGAAGGGGAGGCGACCTCCTCTCTACCGTTCGCTCCGCTGAAGTGGAATGAGGTGGAAGGAGCTTCCACTTCATTCTTGACCTGTCACTGACTATAGTTACTAGTTTTGGTAACGAGTAACATATTTAGTTACTTTTCTAAAAAAAAAGAATGAGTAACGTATTTAGTTACTTTTAAGGCCATGGTAACAAGTAGCGGTATCTCGTTACTTTTGGGGAGTAACGTGTACAACACCACTTAAACGGCCTTGTTCTTATTCTAACCTGAGTATGCGTCTGTTGCGAGAACGGTATAGGTAGGCAACCCGAAAAACAACAAAACAGTATGACAGTACAGGAAAGTATATTGCTGAACACGTCAGTCGAACAGTTCAACTGACGTGTCCAGCGATGAACATTGCTGTACTGAACTCTACAGCTGGGAATGTCCTTCACCCAGCGAACACAAAAAGGTTTGTTGGTTGAACCTTCTAGAATCGTATACATCCGAATGTAAACCCGGAGGTTGCAAATACGGGAAGGCACATGCATAACCCATTACCCGCTGTCCTCAATGAAGGCGCAGTTCCCGAAGATTCACCAGCTCTTCCTGAAGCACAACACTGCCGTTCCTTCGAGCGCGTTGGTAGAATGACTCTTCAGCGTCGCCGGAGATTTGTTCTCAAGGAAGCGGGGAAACATAACTGATGAAAACTTTGAGAGGCAGCTACTGCTTGCCGTAAAATACCGGAGGAGCCCCCACCCAACTTTCACTGAAAACTGGGATAATCTAGACATGGGCGCTTGTCCGGTGAAATCAGACGCTTAACATGCGATTTCCAGAATTCCCAAGTTTGGGAAATGTGGGCGCTTGAACAAAGTGGGCACTTCCGCGGTATTTTACGGTAAGTGCAACGACTACTAAAAAAATTACACCATCTTCCCGAGGGGAACCATGGAGTGATGCGGAGCATCGTGTTGGTTCCGAGGAAAGAGTCAGTTGCGTGCTGACGTCGAGAGATGGCGCCACCGACTGCCCTAGCGTTACCCCCTACGCGAGCCTTCGTCGCGGCTCGCGGCAGAGAAACTTGGAACGCTCGCCGCTCGCCGTTTATTTGTTTTCACACTTGAAGGAGAGGAGACTAGAGAAGGAGAGTTGCGCGTGCGCGCGCGGTGTGAGGAGAAGCGAACGCATGCGCAGTGCACGTAGCTGGTAGAGAGAGAGAGCGGAGAGAGTAACGCGCAGCTGTTGGAGAGAGGGAAGGAGGAGAGTTGCGCGTGCGTAGTTCGAGTGCCGACTACAACGCCGACGCCGCGGGACATAGACCCGAGCAAGAGATGCTCCGCATCTAAAAGAAAGCGATAGATCATGAAACAAAGACAGTTGTGTATTTGGTCGTCAAAGTAACGTGAAGAGTAACTCGTTACTTTTGAGGTAACTCACGCGTTCCTTTCGAGAATCGGCAATGAGTAACATACTTAGTTACTTTTCGAGCGAGTAACGAGTAACGGTAGTTACTTTTTTTGGGTAACGTGTACTTGTCTGCGTGTAAGGCAGTCTGGTAGTGTATGCATTGTTGTTTACAAAGTCTGTGGGCTTCTGCGCCGCCTTCTTTCATCATTGCCGTGACCGGGACGAGTTCTGCGGCCGTTGTCGGAGAGGGATGGGCGTTCCTCGGGGTCAGAAAGTTTCAGATCCCCTAATCTAGGAAGCGTGTGCAACATTCCCTGTTTGAGAAGCAAGGAATTATCTTCTTTGCGGAAAACTCTGGGCTGTATGTCGGTCGCCGAGCGTGTTAACGCAACGCGGCTCGGAGCACGTGGAGCGAAAGCTCGCACTGCAGAGCCCAGGATCCATGGGATAAGTTCCCACTCCTACCTGTTTCGATCTGGATGGGCGTTGTACTGGCGTGCGGTCGTGTGTCACCACTGCGTGGTGCACGTTACAGACTCGGGCAAGCAGTGGTACTGCACCGGCTAAATTTTCCATTTACAGCGGAGAGATGCCCACTGGGGCTGACTAACTTCCCGCTGTGAAAACAAATGCACAGCACAGTTAATTCATGTCGGTGAAAAGTCAGCCTGAACTTGCAAAAATAGAAAGGAGGAAGGACGGAGCAGGACGAAACAGCTGACCCTTCACCAATACTGTAAACAAGCTTATTTTTCGCGGGCTCAATATTTCGCAATATTGGTGAAAACTGAAGTTTTAGAATAATACGTGGGTTCTAATTTTCGCGACGCGGTAAAATCTCAATATAGATTCCAATGTGTTTACATTTTACTGGAATTGTTCGCGGGACCTATTTTTTTGCAAATTGTAGGCAATTCGCGAAATTCGCGAAAATGAAGTTGTTTACATTATGTACCAACTATAGTTGGCGACAAGAGTTTAGGGGAAGCTCGTTCTACCTCTTTCCGCTTTAGCGGAGCCAACGCTGGGGAAAAAGTTGCCCCCTCCAGCTTTCGCTCTCCTGAAGTGGAAAGAGGTGGGAGGAGCTCTTATTTTACTCTTAACCTGTCACTGACTGTAGTTCAACTAAAGCTTGAAATATTTTATGTCGGTCTTCAGCTAAACTTGTGCGAAGGTACACCCCTGTCTCATGGTGCCTTCTTGTTGTTTTGTAGTGGCTGCCCTGAAGCTGAACCCTGCCCTGAAGGAGCTGTACCTGGGGGAGAATGGGATGGGCTGTGCAGACGGGCTTCAGCTTGCCAACCTCCTCAGGGCAAACTCTCGTCTCGAATACCTCGACCTCCGGGGGAACAATCTCCAGGTGGGCATGGGGTGGGCACATGTATGCCACATACTGTGAAAACATGCATGTTCTGCCCACAGTGAAAACACGTATAGTACTCTATCATACATACCATGTTGCACATTCTATGTACAAAGGAAGCAAGTATACTGTACATACAATGAAAGCATACATCTTCTGCCTACAGCAGAAACATGCATAGGTACTCTACATACAATGTTGCATATTCAGTTTACAGGGAGAACATACCTATTCTGCCTACAGTGAAAGCAGGCAGACTCTACAGAGGAAACAAACATATTCTACATACAAAGAAAACATGCATATTCTGCCTACACTGAAAACATGTCTACTTTATAGACCGTTCCACTAGGAAGAGAAGAGAGAGAAAAAATTCCCTCCCCCTCTCACCCCGTGCGTCGTCTGCTCTGCCGAGTGGGCTGTACCTAACATCCAGCTGGCGTTCAAACTCTGTTTAAAATCGTGTCATTTTGGAAATTTCAAGCGCAGATGCGCAAATTTTAATATGCAAGTTATCGTGTAATGCTATGCTCGATAAAAAGACTAACCGGGTCTAATGTTACCTGCGTGCAAATAAAAAAAAAAAAAAGAAATGGGAAAATTGTGTCGGAGTGGTCGGTCCTCCGGCAAAAAGTAAATTCGGTTGCTGTAGCTCTTTTACTATACAAAGTTTGTACTGCTCTAGGCCAGAGGTTCTCAAACTGGGTTCCGCGGAACACAGGGGTTCCGCGAGCTGGTCTCATGGGTTCCACGAACACCCAAATTGCACCCACCCCCTCCCCCCTCCCCCACGCTGCGGGGTGTGGGTTGCACAGCAGGATCCTGTGAAGCACCTTCATCTCACTTTGTACTGACATTGCAATTGATATGGTGGGGATATATGGGAAGCAACACAAGCAAAATTGCCTGCGATTGTAGGTACTTACGTCGCTTCTTGGTTGGCAAATATGGTGGGGTGGGGTGGGGGGGGGGGTTCCACAGCAATTTTTGAGGCTTCCTGGGGTTCCGTGGGGCAAAAAAGTGAAATGCCAAAAAGCGGCGCTGCTCCGAAGGAATCTGCTACGTCACGACTACGTAGCAAGTTCCCCAACGTTGCTAGATTACCTCCCAAATAGGCTCCGCATGCATCCACCAGGTGCACATTGAAAGATTGTTTATTTAGCTTTAAAATTAGTTTTCTTGTGCCTTTCAACGGAAGACTGGTGTTTTTGAGGTTAGGGTGCAACATGCAACACATTCAAGCTAGAAAAGGAGCGCTGTAATTTCGTTTTCCTACCCCTTTAAAAGGGCCCTGCAAGGACGTTTTTACTGGTTTTTAGTTTGCACCAAACCTGAGCGCACTGAACGTAGTAGCTTAATGAAACTTTTCTTTTCTCGAATTTCGCTTTATTTTAAAAGTTACACACAAACTCATCTCTGCTACGTCACGGCGCAGTGGTGGCGCGTCGCGCGCACTTCCGGTCTGGGGCTGTGGGCGGAAGGCCTCATGTGAGATGTGTACCGTAATATTCCGAGCGAACGCCCACCCAAAATGAAGAGATAAATGGTGAAAAACATGGGGTGGGCTATCTTTGGGGATGCCTCAGCAAAATTTTTTCAGAAATAATGATAAGAACCGGGGGCACCCGCTACAAAGCGCGTGACGCGGGAACTGATACTGCAGATCACGGACACGGCGAATACGCGTTTCGCGATTCGATAAACACGCCGGAATTCACTACGAACTCCTGTGTCACGGGAAAGGATACCGCAGGTTGCAGACGTAGCAGATTCGCGCGTTTCACAGCGCGATGGACTCGCGGAAACCCGCCGAGAACTCGCATCTCACGGGAACGGATACCGCGGAAACCGATATTGCGTGGTCAGATCGCCGACTCAAACGCGGGAATCCACTGCAAACCCGCATGTCACGGAAACAAATCAAGCAGATCGCGGCCGCAGCAGAATTGCATTTCACGATGCAATAATACACGCGGAACAACTCGCGCGTGTTACAGCTAGGAATCGATATCGCGGGCAAAAACACGGGAATCCGCTAAAAACTCGGGAACGGTCACAAACGCAGCAGATTCGCATTTCACGCGCGCAGATCGCAGACAAAAACGCGGGACCGCAGATCGCGCCATTGACGCGCGATTCCCGTCGGACATCGCGTGACGTCCGGCGGGAATCGGGGGGAGGGCGATGTATCGGAATACCGTTCCTAACAGATGTTGGACAAAAATGGGGGGGTGGGCGATCCTTCAAACGTGGGCGTTCGCTCGGAATTTTACGGTATTCCTGCGTTGTTTTGAAAGGAACCTGACAAAAACCTGCCTTCTCGTCAAAACGCCGCGACTGGGGCCGTACCAAAAGGGTCGAGAAAGGTTTGAAGGTCAGTTTTCATGTGCTCGGTTCGTCCGAGAACGTGGATATGTGCCGTGAAAAGGGAAAACCAGACGCAGTCGGACCACGATTGCTTGGGCGGGAAGCACTTTGGGTTGAATTCACGGATACTTGTGGTCATCAGATCTACTTGCTTTGTTCCAACATGAACACCGGAAAACCGTCAAGTTGTACGGACCACCTTCGAATTACGTTCAGTGCGTCTTCAAGCTCAAACGGCCGCCTGGTCGTTCAAACTGTCATCTGCTCTTTCAAACGTTTCTGCTTGTCGTCTGCTCTTTTAGACGACACCGGCCCATAGACCAAATGTTCGCCCGATACTTGCGATAAGAAGTAAGTGCAGGCCTCAAAAGACTTAAAGGGGTAGGGAAAGGAAATTACAGCGCTCCTTTTCTAGCTTGAATGTGTTGCATGTTGCACCCTAACCTCAAAAACACCAGTCTTCCGTTGAAAGGCAAAAGAAAACTAATTTTAAAGCTAAATAAACAATCTTTCAATGTGCACCTGGTGGATGCATGCGGAGCCTATTTGGGCGGTGATCTAGCAACGTTGTGGAACGTGCTACGTAATCGTGACATAGCAGATTCCTTCTTAGCTCTCCTCCTCAACTCACAAATCACGCATTAAACCGAACAGTCCAAGAAGACGGAAAGGGTGAACTCCTCTCTTTCTCAGAACCTCGTTTATGCACCCGGATACAGCCATTCTCCCCCTATAGTCAGTTACAAGTTAAGAAGGTAGGAGAAGCTCCTCCCACAAGCGTGGTGCGCCGGTTTCAAATCCCTCCGCAATCGAAAGAAGAGTTCACTGGAAAAGCTCCTTGTTCCGCTTAAATGGATAGATAATGGCCACAGAGTGATGCCAACTTGTCTCCGACCCCCACTTTTTAAGAAAGCGACCTTTGTATTCATCGGAGAAGGAACCGAGCCCCTGAAAGCAGCCTTTGTATCAATCGGAGGGGGAAGCTAATCCCCGAAAGTCGTCTTTGTTTCTATCGGAAAGGGGAAGACTTAATCTCCCTCTCGTGGCTTCCACAATGCTAAGTCAAAGTCGAGAGATAAAGCAAATATGTACAGAAAGGCACGACCCTCCTCGCACGTTGGCCGCAACGTCACGGGTGGCGGAGGGATATATGATTCCCTTAGAGGGGCATTTGCCGCTACCTTCTTGACTTGTAACCTACTATAGAAGATTAGCCAGTCGCTCAAAACTCGAACAAAAGTTGCTTTCGCCACCCCGTTCAGCCCTAAGCTGACAGTGCTGTGGAAGCTACGTGCTCCTTGGGCCAGCCACACGCTCGTCACCCCACGGGTACATCGAACGGCTCGATTGTAACGCGTTGACGCTATTGGCACCACCACAACGCAACGCCACCAAGGGCAAAGCTCATAACCCCGCCAGCCTTGCTACGTCACGAATGCGGGGAATCTTTTCTTTCTGTTTTTGTTTGCGCCGGATATCCCATGACGCATCGCGCTCTCCGTTCGCTTCTCTTCGAGCGCTTGCTCGAGTGCACCGTTTGGAACGAAAAATATAGCAAATCGTTCAAAATACAAACGTGCGATTATCATTTACGGTTATTATCCGTCATGCTTGACTCATTTCCAAACGAAATTTGAATATTTCAATTTTTGTTTCCGTACCCCTTTAAGTTTCAAGGTTGGTAAGCAGGCTCGATGTAAACAGTAGATACAAAGAGATGTTGATCATTGTTACCAGTGGCCGTCACCGACTTGTTATGTCTGATTCACTTGGTTCGATTCTGCTTGCGATTTTCTCTATCGACGTCGATCATCTCAGCTACGGTTCACTCTTTTGCAGCCCGAGTGACGTCGCGACTGAAAATTGCGAGCGAAATCTCATCATGCGAATCAGGCTTTAGCGTACATATATATTGCGGCGTCCACGCGGAATGAATCGCCGTATGTCACATTATTCACGCGAAGTTTTTGCGGTGCAACGAGCCTCGTTAATTTCGCTGAGGCCGCTCAAGTAGTCAGACGGTGCCAGGAAGACGTAGAATCAACAATTCGAACGCTGAAAAAGGGCAGGGGGACTCACACCGACGCCGATAACATCGCATTTCAATGGTTTTTTTACGGGCGACGGCGAGCTTCTTGCCCACACCCCCATCGCGCATGCGCGGCGCCGGTGGCGTCTGCTAGGCGCGCTCCGGTTTGTTTGTAAACATGAATTGGTGTATAGGCAAATTAAAATTACAAAAACAAGCAAAAAAAATTTACCGCATCTCCACGTGGTGAATGATGTTGCTTGGGGCGAAGCTCTGGTGGTGCTTGTCTGCGTAGACGCCGAGCCGCAGCATGCCGAGCCTTTTCATTCATGTCAGTAGGAGAATGTGTGGTTTTCTTCTTTTTCTTTTTTTAAGCAGACAGATGGGATGGCGTCTCAGAACCCCCTACTCTTTGTTTTCTTCTTTTTCTTTTTTCATAATTTTTTTCATCTTTTTTTTTTCCAATTTTTTTTTTGCCCTACACGAGCACGTGAGCATGTGCTCACGTGCTCGTGAGCACGTGATCTCACGAGCAGAAGCACGAGCACCCGACGCTGGGCCTACGGCGGACGGCGGACGGGCATGGCTAGCCCCTAAGGAGCTTCGCCCCTAAAAATAACTTCCTTCATGACGTCCTTGGTTGCTTGAGGGGCCGTGAACTAGAGGAAGGGTAGTGAGTTCAGCGAGCGCTCACGGCTGCCGCACTCCGTGTCGATGGCTCGGCTCGAGAGGGCGCCACTAAAGCACGTTTTGGCTAAGCTGTATGAAGTGGCCAGCCAGGGCGGCTCACATTGCATTTGCTGCCGCGATTAAACACTAATTCGGCATGACACTTCATTGGCCACAAACGACAGCAAAGACGGGGTAAAAATCAGTTCAGAATGGGAGCCACTGCGCGCTGCCACACCACCAAAGGGCGATTACGGGATATATCGGCAGAGCACTTTTATTCAAATTTCCCCTTTGCAGAGCTCTGAAATGAGAGCATTCATTCTTCGGAACTTTGTTCCATTCAAACAAGAATTAGAAGTACCTTTTTTTCTTCTGAGGCAGCTGTTTAGGGTTGTTTTATCATGTTTTTTCTTAAAATGTTTAATGTTCACTAGAGAGATAAAGCCTTAGTAGATAGAGTCAATATTGTCCAGGGAAGATGGTATTAAAACTTATTTTTCCTAGGAAACAAAGCCAGAACAAATAGGGGGGCGTGTTCAGAAGTTATGTGACTTTGCAAAAGTTTCGGGGACAAGACGGGGAGAGTCGGTGGTAGATATACCGTTTTCATTTTTTTTACTATCACTACCACATTCTTTTTTCTTTCGCATTATAATGGATGTAGGAAACACCTTGAGAAGGCCCAGATTTCAATGGGAACGATAGAAAGTTTGGGTGTCTACGAACCTTAGTTGCTTCTTGAGAAAACGCAACTTGTGCCGGCCTGGGCTGCTTTTCAGGACGTCGGCCTGTCCCACCTGTCCGACGGAGTGGCCCAGCAGCCGGACCAGGCCGACGTCGGGCTCCGAACCCTGGTCCTCTGGAGCAACCACATTTCGCCCGCCGGCATGAGGCACATGTCTCGAGCCCTGGTGAGCACCCCAACTCCCGTGTCGAGTCACGTGAGCACGTGCCGAGTCGCGCAGGCCGGTGATAGGTCACGCGACGCAGCACCAAGTCGCGTGACCCTGTGCCGAGTCACGAGACGTTGCAGTTTCTAGAATGAATGGCGGTGCTTAGGTCAACAAAACTGCGTGGATAAAAATTATTATTAGTGTCAATTGTAAGGAACACTGAAAAGTCTGGTATGTCACAGTACCACCCATCAGTGAAAGTTGTGAATATGATCTCCGACACCGGACAGCGGGATCTTTCTACCTTCGATGACGCTTCGGTGTCTCATGAGCATAGAGCGTGCACGTGCATCCCAAGCACGGTGAAAGGCAGCGACGGCATGCTGGAGACATCCGAAAGAGATGCCCTGCCATTCTCGTCTTGTCAACAACTTTAGCAGGTTTCTTAAGTGTGCATGCAAACTCTGTGAAACCTCCCCAAACTTGCATGCAGTCGTGCAGCACACCTTAAAGAGGCGTTGGAATTATAGAAGCCGCCGTTGTAATGTGTGCACTGCATCGGTGCTCACTGCGCCACTCCCACGTTGGGGGACATTTTGGGCCTGCAAATGTCGCCGACTTCGAAGGTCTGAAAGTGTCGGGGGCTTTTGCGGCGTACTTTTGCATTCGCCGTGGTGTGTGTGTGTGAGGGGGGGGGGGGGGGGTAAAGAAGGGAGGGGAGCGCGGCAAATCGTAAGTGCTGCTATCGCTGGTCTCGAGGAAACGAACGAGGAAGGGAGCGACATCAAACCAGGGAAGTAAAGCAGACAATCAGTTCGTTGTGTTCGTTTTGCCGCGACGAGTTGAAGTTGGTCGAGTGCTTCTTGACTTCAGTTTATTTTGTAAAACGCGGGATGCCGGTGATTTTGTGCGAGTTAAAGCTAGAAAAACCTAGGTACAAACCTTAGAAATAATGCTTTCCTCCTTTTTTTTGTACATCAAAGTGTCGCCAGGAATATGGTCCCATGGGGACCACCTATGTCCGTGTTTATGCTCTGCCGTTTCGAAGCAGTCGAAATGCATGGGACCTTTCTCTCTATAATATTAACTCTATGTCGTTTGACGAATCCTAAGTTATTGGGCAACCTGTTTCCCAGAGCAGGAGTTGGGAAGACAAGTTGATTGGCCAATCTTCGCCGCTTGGCTCGTTGCCCGATCGTGCAGATAGCGACACGATCCCTGATCACACTGAACCTGGGCCACAACCACGTGGGGGACGACGGCCTGCACGTGCTCAGGGAGGCCCTGATGAGGAACAAGACCCTGTGCAACCTGGGACTACAGAACACCCGCATCACCTGCGAAGGTGCGTGCCCTGCCTCACCGCTGCGACTCTGCACGTGCAGAAGGAAAACCGCTGCACGTTTTGTTTGCAACAGAATTTGGAAAAAAATGGGTGTTTGGAGATGGGATCTCATTGATAAGAATAGGCTACTGTCACGCTTGATTCATTTAAAATTTTGAAGGAGCAGATGATGACCACTGTGAGCATTTTTGTCTTTTGTTGATATACCGTAAAATTCCGAGCAAGCGCCCCCACCCGAGCAAGAGCCCCCCCCCCCCAACCTCACCGCTAATTTCATATTTCCGCGCCGTTCCGGGAAAGCGCCCCCTCCCCGCTCCGCACCCGTATCACGCACCGCGCTGACCGCGCCCAGGCAACACTGGCCTGCGAAGTTCAGTCCAAGGATCCAATCCAATCCAATCCAATCCTACTTTGCAGCCCGATCAACCGGTCACTATGCGCCATTGTCGCTTTGTTTTGGGGGTGTCAGGTCGGCTATGCATTCTTACACAGTGGCAAAGAAAATCCAGGTCGTCCAATGGCATTGTGAAATCGAGAAAGACGTACACCAGACGGTCTCGACACATGAAGCTCGACCGGATACGGAAATGGGACAAGAATTGCAATAATTTGCTACACAGTCAAACTACGGGAAAGCCAAAGTTCGACGGAAGCTAAGTAGCGGCGCGCCGGTGTTCAGTGAATACGTGGACGACGCGCTCTTTGAATACCTGAAGCGCGAAAGAAGTGCAGAATGAGCCATTAGCAACCGGCTTCTTTCTGAAGAGGCTGTCAAAATAGCCAACGGCATGCAGTTGGGAAACATCGCGGAACTGCTGCAAACTTTTTCTTGCGGCCGACTCTGAGGAGTCTTTTGGTGGTTTTGAAAGTGATTAACATAGCAGTGACAAATCTTTGGCCTAATAAAGTCTATGTTCTCAGAGATAAATAAAATCTTAAATCTGTGTGCACTGCGCTTTTTTTTTTCTTTTTCTGGCGAAAAACTTTTGTCGTCGCCATCTTGAATTTTGGTGCCGTTCCGGGATAGCGCCCCCCCAACTTTGCAGGTAATTTTGACTTGCGTGCGAGGGGGGCGCTTGCTCGGAATTTTACAGTATGTGCAGTATATTATAGGACTTCTCTATAGTATAGTATGTTTGTCAGGAAAATGAATTACTGTATCAATATCTTCACTATGTTAATAGGTCAAATGCCTTTACCAGTGTAACAGGCAAACTTCAAATTTACTTGACTTTGCTGACACTTGTTTTAGGGGCGAAGCTCCTTAGGGGCTAGCCATGTCCGTATGTCCGTCCGCCGTAGGCCGGCGTCGAGTGCTCGTGCTTCTGCTCGTGAGATCACGTGCTCAGCGAGCACGTGAGCACATGCTCGTGTAGGGCAAAAAAAAAAATTGGAAAAAAAAGATGAAAAAAAATTATGAAAAAAGAAAAAGAAGAAAAAAAAAGAGTAGGGGGTTCTGAGATTCCATCTCATCTGTCTGCTTAAAAAAAGAAAAAGAAGAAAACCACACATTCTCCTACTGCCATGAATGAAAGGACCGAAAAGCTTGGCATGCAGCGCCTCAGCGTCTACGTAGACAGCAAGCTGCTCCGGAGACCAGGGCGCGAGAAGCTGCTGCACAGCATCAAAAATGCCAAGCGGACCCGGAGTTGAGAGCTCGGGAAGCGGTGGCAAAGCGTCAACGCCGACAGCAAGCAGCAATACCTATGACCAAAATCAGTATCATCAGCACCACCCGAGCTTCGCCCCAATCAACATCATTCACCACGTGGAGATGCGGTCATTTTTTAGGGGCGAAGCTCCTTAGGGGCTAGCCATGTCCGTATGTCCGTCCGCCGTAGGCCCGGCGTCGGGTGCTCGTGCTTCTGCTCGTGAGATCACGTGCTCACGAGCACGTGAGCACATGCTCACGTGCCGTGTAGGGAAAAAAAAAAAAATGGAAAAAAAAAAGATGAAAAATATTATGAAAAATTGACCGCATCTTCACGTGGTGAATGATGTTACTTGGGGCGAAGCTCTGGTGGTGCTTGTCTGCGTAGACGCGGAGCCGCAGCATGCTGAGCCTTTTCATTCATGTCAGTAGGAGAATGTGTGGTTTTATTCTTTTTCTTTTTTTAAGCAGACAGATGGGATGGCATCTCAGAATCCCCTACTCTTTCTTTTCCTTTTTCGTTTTTCATAATTTTTTTCATCTTTTTCCAATTTTTTTTTTTCCCTACACAAGCATGTGCTCACGTGCTCGTGAGCACGTGATCTCACGAGCAGAAGCACGAGCACCCGACGCCGGGCCTACGGCGGACGGACATACGGATATGGCTAGCCCCTAAGGAGCTTCGCTCCTAAAAAGAAAAAGAAGAAAAAAAAGAGTAGGGGGTTCTGAGATGTCATCCCATCTGTCTGCTTAAAAAAAGAAAAAGAAGAAAACCACACATTCTCCTACTGACATGAATGAAAAGGCTCGGCATGCTGCGGCTCGGCGTCTACGCAGACAAGCACCACCAGAGCTTCGCCCCAAGCAACATCATTCACCACGTGGAGATGCGGTCAATTTTTTTATAAGATTGAAAGCAGATATTCTTGAATGGTACAATTGGAGATGTCTTCGAAGCTCTGACTGATATCTCATTGATCATTGTTTGCCCAATTACGAAGTTCTGTTTTTTTTATTGCTTGTCCCTTTTGATAGAAATAACAAGGAATAAAGCTTGAGGTAGAGTTTCCGGGCTGTTTGCGAGAAGGTGCTGACTGTTTGAAAGCATTAGAGAAGATTTTTTGTTTTTTACGGAAGCCACAGATCATATCCGCAGCAATGGCTTCATATACGATCTGTGGGCTGCGGAATGGTCCGTGTAACATCGGTGTCATCGTGAACTTCCTGTTAGCGTCGAGTGTCGTAGGCGGATATTGGCTGCATGTACTTTTCTTCTATCTTACCACTTTGAATGCTTGTGGTTTCATTATCATAGTGCATTGTCCATTCCACGTTTAGCTAGCCCCCCTCCTTGAGCGGATTATTCATAGCAAATAATAATCCTGTCTTTTCTGTTATTGTTTTTTTTTTTTTGCTAAGGATGCTTTAATAAGGCATTGCAGCGCAGGCAGATGTCCTATCGTTCGTGAAAACCGCAAGTATTTTGAGGAGAAAAGAGAGCTGCTGGCCTCAGAAATGGTTCTCTTGCACAGACCTGCCCATGAGCGAACATTGACTAAAAGGCTTTATACCCCTGTCAGACGGCGATTTAAAGGTCCTTTTCACTAAGCTCCTTTAAAAAAATCGGCCAATCAGCTCGCGATGTGGAGTGCGCACGTGCTCTACGGCGTGTGCTGGTTCGCCGATTTTATAAAGGAGCTTAGTGAAAAGGACCTTTAAAACGCCGTCTGACAGGGGTATTACTCCCCACACAAAAGGAAGCACTAGAAAAGGGGGAAGGATTGATCACATTTGCGATTGCGACTGTGCAGTCGAGCTACGCCCCAGCAGACGGCATTCTCTTTAGTGGGTAGACAACATCTCGGCCGCAAGTTCTTTGTTTACCGTAGCGCCTCTGGTAGTTGTTAGTTGACAAAACACAATATACATGCCTTTCGAGGTATACCCTCTCCCATTTCTCGAAGGCTGAGTCCCAGTTTTTAAAGAACCGTGAAGTACCAAATGCCCGCAGAAAAGGCAAGGCAGCCATAGCTATGACTTGCAGATGACGCCACCGCAGCCGTTAACGCCTGCCCGTAGCAATCCTCCAATCGGAGCTTGTGGTCATGATGTCACTGCGACCCTCTGTACGAGAAGCAGACAAACTTTCTTGCCGTGTACCCTGCGCAACACTGTTGGCTCAAAAATTGTCATCATACCTTAATATCCCAAGAGATAGCCCACCAAAAATTAACAGCAAATCGGGTGAAAATAAAGAGTGGGCTAACTTTCAGTGTACCAACCGAGAAAATTAGAACATACCCTATTTCTAGATCATGTTTTCCTGCCAAACTTGTTATCACGGCGAGGGACAATGAAGCAAAGATGATTGTATTTCCCAGTCAGCAATGTTCTCCTATATCCTACCATAGCTACTTAGCCACATTTACGCCGAGGCCATCATTGATCCCAGCACTACTATTACTAGGAGTGGGCTTTCTTTTGGTGTTTGAAAGAAAATAGCAAATCAAGCTAAAAATAGGGGTGAGTTAGCTTTCGGGGATGGGGCATCTCTCGGGGTATTACTGTGGTCGGCTGTTTCAAGTTTTCGTGGTCTGTCTGTAAAAGTGTGTTTCTCATCACATCTACACTTTCCTTGTTGATGCAGGTGCCATAGCGTTGGCAGAGTTCATAGCCGACAGCCAGAAGATTGCCCGGTTGGACTTGCGGGAAAACAACATAGGCATGGGTGGTCTGATGGCTCTGTCACAGTCCCTGCGGCTCAGTAAGAGCGTCACTCGGCTCGACTTGGATCCGGTCAAAACTGAAAAGGTAGATGTTGACGCCAAATGTTGGTTGTGCGGTAGCTGAACAGTATAGAGACAGTTTTGGTGATTGGATCAGATACAAATCGAGAGGTCAATCAATTATAAAATAATTTTGAGCCATATTGAAGCATTTTGATTTTCGGTTTAGTAAAATGTAAAAGTGTTAAGAAACAATGCCGTTTCTAATCGAGTCCGAGGGCTTTTCTCGTTTGATAGTGTAGATGACATCACTATACGAAATCGTCAATTCTTCTTTGATTGTTTTTGCAAACACTACAGCAACTACGACAAAATAATTAAAAAAAAAAACATGATGCATTTTTAATTTTTTATTTTTATGGTGTGTCGTGTATCAGATGTATTCTAGGTTAAACTCACGAAGCTGTAATCTGAACAGATGATTTCTTGTAGTATAGATCTATTGGGGAAAAAATTAACAGATCTTACTGATGGTGTTGTACACATATAGTAGTTAAAAACAATAGAAACGGGGTTGCAACAATTGGGTCTCCCATAGTTGCATGTGTTGTGTTCAATTGAAACAGGCGCATCTCTCAGTTCCGGTGCTTGTCATTTTGCTTGGTTTAGCTTTGCGAGTTAAAAGATGGCTAGAAAGGCCATAAAGAATTAGGCTAGTATATGCTAAACCCTTTGAGAAGCAAAAACATTATTTTTTTTTTTAAATGATGCGATGTGAATGGGCAATGTTTCACGTGTTCTCCACTCTGAGGGACTCTGATCAAGCTCTTCTGAGAAAAGGGGCACAAAAAATGTAAGAGGAAAATTTGAGAAGGGAGCTTTAACACACTTTGTTTTTAGTAGCTGCTTTTCGCCCCCAAATTGTCTTCTTGCAGGCTGTCCGACGTATCGTTCTATAAACATTGATACAACTAATTTGACGTTTAACCTTTTTAGAGCCTTCCCGCTGCTTGAGCACAGTTGCGTTTAGTGGCAGGGGGAAGTGTCAAACATGTGTTTCCTCGGCGTTTTATCACTTTCACTCTCTTGAATGTGGCAAAAAATTTGGTGATAATTTGGCACTGTATAAGCAGGTTTCTTCTTGCTGTAAAATACTGAAGAAGGACTCCCCAAAGGCTGTTACAAATTGTTTGCTGTAAAGCTCATGATTTCATATTTCACCAAAAAATTATGAATGAAACAAAGTTTGAACTAACGAAAGTCAAGTAAAAAAAAGCGCTATATGTTGTGCCGGGAAGGCTGAGACATTCACGACTGCCAACTTTTATTAGCGGGAGAAATGTCTGTAATTGTCTTCTGCTTCTGTGCGTGCAAAGTGATGGTTCTCGGTTTTTGTTACCGTGCACGATTGTAGCGGAAATATCTTCTTTGCCTATTTCAAAGCTGATAAAGGTTAGGGTGATGACATTGAGTGCCTCCCTAACCTGTCATGTGGATGGCATCGCCTGTGTTTCCTGTCTTCCTCGTTATCCTTCTTGTTTTTCGCGGCAGGTTCTTAGGCATTTACCAGCGCAAAAACGTCCCCTTCTCTCATGATACCCCGCACCACTGCATTGCTGTCCACATCCACGCAATTAGCGAAACTCGCGTCTTCTAGCACCTGACATATGCCCTCAGGAATAACCTCATGCCCTTTAGGGTTGCCCATTATCTATGGGCTCTCAGCACTAAATCTGCACTTGTGGAAAACAGTTTGCAATTATTGCCGCCGTGACTTTGTCCCTGGGACGCATCAGCACGTCCATTGCAGTGAGCAAAATGACACTGCAGTTTTGGTTCTCTTTGAAGAAACTCATCCGCTCTAGCCTGCAACGCCTGCACAAGGACTTGATATTGATTTTGCCCTGGCCTATGGGCTGTAAACCCGCAGCCAGTTCGGTAGAAGAAAATCTAGTTCAATAGCCTTCAGCTCTACATAGACCTTAGACATTGAACCATTGTCTTCAATGAGCAAAGAACTTGTTGGTTGCCTAATTTCGATTTCCTATCCGACTTCTTGAGTGACGGAACTGCCCATCAGAAGCGGTGAAGTTGTGGTTGTTTAAACCTAGTACGAGGTCGGTGGGCTCTGCCATGATGTTGGGAATTCTCAGTGGAAGATCTTGGTTTTTTGTAAGTTTAGTTCATGGGGTGAGTGCTCTCTCCATATATCCAGATGCTTGGCAGACCGAAGTCTTTTTCTGTCGCGAGCAAAAACTTCAACTCCATAGGCATCCTCGATTTTTTGTTGTTGGTATGTTGGATGTGCTATATTGATGACATAATTTTCAGAATGTCATACTCCTTGGCGATTTTGAGCTTGCTTGCCTTCCCTGCATCGGCTCCATGCCGAATTTCAACTTTTTCGACGAGCGTTTCGGTGTAGTACTTTCCTCGAACCAGTGGTGACATTGAAAACTGGCAGAATAGTGCAGCAAGCAGCTTAGGACTGCCTGAGACGTCTTACACTTGGCTCTCTGGTGCTAAAAAGGGAGCTAAAAAGCGCAAAAGAAGTGTAGCCACAACCCCAATTACCACAACTCTACAATTGTCCCATTTGCTCCATTGTCGGTCAGCTCGTGACGCGCCTGCCTTTGTGTATGCACGTCCCTATAGGTCAACAGTAAAGGTCAGCGACACACCACCATCCACAGCAATGTGTGATCGGCCATGTTGGTTATGCCATCTGTCATTTGGATAATGAAGTACATTCTCTCTATCACTTGGGACAGTTGTGCGCGGTTTGAATCATAGATGGTGGAACTAACTTACGAGCGAATTGACGAGTTGATTCACATGTGACCTTTTTGTAGTGTGGCCAAACTGCGACGGTTAGTTTGATTTAAACTCCCGGAACATTTGAAATAACTAAGGAGCTTTAGCCATGTAACTACTTGCTCAAGCCAGACTGATCAGGTCTGACTAACTCTAAAATCGAAGAGAAGCTGGGTTTGTTTGTCCCATTTTGGAGTGGGAGATACCTGAAACCTATTACAATTCAGCGTTTCCTAGAAGTGTAGTTTCGGCTTGGGAAGGTTGCCCAATAAAACGCCATTGCGTCTTTTTTTATCCACAGGACGAGGAGGAGGAGGAGGAGGAGAACGACACTTTACAGGAGCACCGGAAGCTCCTCTTGGAGATTGGCGAGCAGTGCCGCCGCAACAAGAGGCTCCTCCGCATGGCTTCCCTGCCCAGCATCTGCAACGGCATCTCCGGACCGACCGCCCCCACTGCCGCCGCCGCAAACATACCCAACTCCGTCGGCGTGGCCGGCGCCGTCGGCGCCGCTCCTCAACGGCCACCTTTCCACACGAGTCTCTCCGTAAACGCGGTCACCGGAGGCAGCGCCACGCCGTCGAGCCCCGGCGGAAGCCGCTTCCGCGTGTCACGCGTCTGCCTCGAGACGGAAGCCGAGAACGGGTCAGATTCGGCGTCGTCCCTAAACAGGGCAACCGTCGACATCCGCGGCGGAGACCTGGTTACCTTCGAGCGCTCCAACAGTGCCCCGGCGGCCGTGCCATCTCGTTTTACCGTGACGCCCGTCAACGGGTTTGGCGACGCGGGCGGAGCGACGGCGACGAACGACGCCGCAGAAGATGGAGAGAACGAAGCGAACAACAATAACAACCTCGAGAGCGAGGTCAACCACAACGGCGACGAGGCGGACGAAGAGGAAGAGGACTTCGTCGGACACGCAGTCTCGAAGCCCGTCGCCATCGCAGCTTGCGGAGGGGACGCGGAAGAAGACGCCGAAGATTCTGCGCAAGACGGGGGGAGTCTGGAGGTGCCGGCGTCCTCGATGCTCGGAAGGACGAGTCCTCCGTGGTTCATGTATCCCTCCGTGTCATCGGCGCCGCTGAAGAACGACGCGACGACGGCGACGGCGGGACCGGAGCGCAAGCGGAAGATCAGCTTCAAGCTTCCCGACGGAGCGTCAGAGGACGACGCGGAGGGAGGGGGACGTAGCTGCTTTTCATCGAAGGCGCGCAACGACCGGCGGATGAGCACGCCGGCGATGCCGGTTTCTGGAGTGGCTGCCCGGAAGAAGTTGACGTTCAAGTTGTGCAAGCGGCTGGAAAGCCTCGATCTGCGCAGCACGGTGCCGCTGTCACCCACGCGGTTGCTCGAGGGTTGGGGTGAGTGCCGGTACCTCATGTCGCTGCTCGAGTCGCTGGTATGACGACAGACGCGCGTCTTCCACCGCACGGTTGGACGGACATCACGCGCAGAGGTGCACGGGTGTTGGGGCTCACTCGTCTGTTGTCTTTTGACGCGGGCATGGGAGGTTTGGCCCGTCAGATCATTTCGGCCCAGATGAAGATCGGTCCACTTGAAGCTGGATTTAGGAACTAATCTTGGATGGATTAAGCTGGATCCAGTCAAGACTAATTCCTTAATCCAGCTGCAGGTGGATCGATTTTTACGGGGCACCCTATCCGGCACACTCGTACAGCGGGCATTGTATCGGCGTGCGGTTGTGTACTGTCGAGACTGTTTATAACAAAGTCGGTTATAATGAAATATCGGCTACAGCGAAGCGATCACGATTTCCCATTCCCTTTTGCACTTCGTTAACGGAAGTCGGTTATAGTGATATAACAGGTATAGGGAAGTGATTTCCGATTCCCGTTGACTCTGTTATAACCAGTCTCGACAGTAGTCGCCTGTGTAGTGCACGTTGCACGTCGAAGGCCCCAGGTTATCAGCAGTACTGGGCTGACGCTATATTCATTCTCTCGCCTAACCTCTATTGCCAGGTCTCGAAGGCAGATCAACCTCTCGCTGTATAAACATTCCCAGTGTTCAGTTTTGTATTGCTCTTGCTACTTTGTTCCTTAAAGGAAGATGTAGCATCTGCTGAAGTCACCATTGGGAGACCGGTTTGCATGTGCTGTGCTATGCGTTGGGTTGCCATTAGCATTTGTACTTGTCATTTCTTTTTTATGCCAGGTCATTGGAGTTCACCAACTGTTAACCCTGATGTTGGTTTTAAAGAATCAGTGAAGGTGCATGTCATAATTTACATCAGAAAGTTCTTGCCAAGATCATTCTAAAACTCTAATATCAGTGCAAACAGTTTTAAGTACATGTTTCAGTAAAATCAATCTGACAGCAAACTGCCATAAATATGATTGACCAGAAAGGTGTACAGTTTTTCTGCTTGCCTTGCCTTGCCTTTGCCTTGGCATGTATCAGCATCATATTGTTCCCTATAGTCATAGCTCTTCCCTTCTCCGACAGTTTGCTATCATCTTTTAACGTGGGTGCCTATTACTTGATTACGTATTATTTGAATTCTATAGTCATGGCTTAGTGCAACTGGTAGAGATACCAATTTTGACTTCAAATCTTTTGGCATGCTTTAAGCTCCCAAAATGTTCCACTGTGTAACGTACACAACACCAAACTATCTGCCCTGAGCAGGAGGTTGACTGAAGCATCTACATTTGTCATCTTTTTATAGGTGACGTTGCATGGAACTGAAGGCTTTTGGTATTTGGAAATTTCGATTTTGAAGTGCATCATCTGGCTGCTTAATTTCTTCATAAAGGCGTCAAGCTTAGCAGAACACAGTTTACGATCACCACAAATTTTAACAGAAGTCAGGTGTGATAATTAATGTGTTATCTGTTTGACTGAGCCAAGCAATTTTCTCTCCTGCTCCAAAAGCTTGCTGCCGTTTTCAAACTGTCCCAGTCCTAAAAAAGCTGCCCTAGAAAATCTATGCATTGCATTCTTTACCTCGTGTAGAAGATGCCAAATATTTTGGTTAATTTTTTTGGGCTGCCTTAACTACGTTAAATTTGGCTCGGCTTCGTCATACAAGCGGTTCATTCGTTTTCTCCCCACCAGCTTTCGTTCCTTCCGTACTTTGTTTATGTACAGCCGGCTAAAGACGGTAATTTAGAACAGGCCTAGCATACACAGTGGTTGAGTTCATTTAGAGCTGCGATGTGACAGAATTAGGAGTCCCTATCCATCAATGGTTTTCTGCTCATCAAGGCTGGTTCACACATTTACGTCTGAGGGGGATCGACTGCCTCGTAACTGCTTGCGACGGGCGAACACACCGACTACATCTATGAGGCAGCACTAGAACAAGTCCCACCTGCGTATAACTAGACTGCAGGTTTTGCGGTATTTGCGACAAGTCCCAAGTTTGCTCACCATCTAGGAGAAACGGCTTCTTACAATATTCTTGGAATGATTGCGAGCACATGGCAAAAGGATGACGTATAATGTATATGCGGCTCAGAAGGGTTCCAATGCAACCCAGTAGGTGGCACCATGCGTTGGCCACAGGCGATAGCAAGGCGGTCGATCGCACCCGAACCCAAATGTGTGAACCAACTCAAAGCCGTCGCCACATCGCAAGAACGGTGTTTTGCTTAGCTAACGCTACTACTCTGCTTCCTTCCTTTTTTTTGTAATCTCCGAGCGATTTTTATTTGCACAATCTTGTCACGTTTCTCGTCGTGTCGTCGCCGGTTTCTCGTTGCCCGTGTTGTCCCGTGTTGTCGCTTACACGTGGCGTTTTGTTGTTGTGCCTTTCAGCATTCCCCGAACCCTCCGTCGACTTTAAGTTCCCCACCGAGTGAGCAGGAGGAGGAGAGGGGTACGTCGTCCTCCCCTTACGGCGGCACGGCCAAAGGGCTGGACTTGTCAGACTGAAAAGCCTTCCCTGCGTGGCAGCCAATGGTGCACAGTCGTTCACCCACGTTCCTAAGGCCCCGGGGTGGCAAACACTTAAGTTATTTCGGTTTGTGCGTTGACCACCGGTGATGTCGCGCGTCCCTTTTTCTGTCCGCGTGTTGTTCGTCTAAGGTGCTTTCATGTGTGGTGCGCTTTTTTGCCGGCCGTGGTACTGCTATGGCGATGTTGCAGTATAGTCTGTTGCAGGTTTACAATTGTAGGACGAGCCCCTCCCCACAAAGCTCTCTGCTTGCCTTGACTGGTGGTTTCCCCCTTTCCCCTTGCCCCCTCTCCAGCATTGGCTCTGCTAAAGTGGAAAGAGTTGAGAGCTTTGTGGGAGGGTGCTTGTGCTACATTTCTTAACCTGTAACAGACAATGGCATCAACACTCTTAAACGTGGGGTCGCGTTTCCTTTGGCTGTTTCGAGCTTTTTTGTAGCGCTTGCCACGTCGTCGTTTCACTTGCCACCGATCTCACTTTCTTTGTATCTTTTTTTTTTTAAAGTTCTAACCTCTGCAGCAGTGGTTCCTTGTTCCAGCTATGCTCCAAGAATGTTCTGGCGTCGTCAAAGAAACGTCTTGGATTGTCGTCGCAGACGGGCTCTCTTTTAATTGAGGGTTTAGCCGAAATCGAAATTTGCGAGGAGTGGTAGAAGCAATAATTGCACCCGAGCGCCCCCTTCGAAATTTACTGTCATCCTCCCCCTCTTCTCGACTCTTTATCTGGTCACAGTATTCTCAATGCACTGAAAGCTGCTAGCTTTCCAGTTGATTGCATCATTTAGCAAGAATGTTTTAGGGCAGGCATTTCCAAACGTTTTGGCTAAGGGGCCAGCTTTGGGTTCTGTCACGCATGCTAGAGTAAATATATAAAAAATGTAAGGTAGATGAATACATATACTTTATTTTGAAATTCAGTTTGTTGCTAGGTAATTATGACATTACAAAATAATTGTGAGCCACGAAGCTCACCAGGCTTAAATCAAAGTGCATAGGAACTTTGTCATATTCACACGGGGCAGAAGACTAATGAGGACGTCGTATTCACACGGGGCAGAAGACTAATGAGGACGGTGTTCCCGATGATGGCAATATGCAATTGTTATGACACAAGATTCTAAGCACGGTATACAAGAGAACGCGAAGAAATTTTAACGCAGTTACACAGACGTAAAACGGGAGACTCTGAATGGTAATGCTGGTGAACAGTGAACAATAAATATCATGGCGAGAGAACCCAACTTTTAATGAAATTTTCACTAATTCTTTCCGATACCTTTGTTTGCACTTTTGGTGCGCGTTCCCAGCGCCGTTTTTTTATGCGGGCTTATTTCTGCATTGGCAGCAGTGGGCCGCGGGCCGGGCGTCACTTCAAAGCCCGCAGCTATCTGCAGGCCGGCCACAAGGCCTAGGAGGGCCTGGTCTGGCCCACGTGGCAGCAAAAAGGCAGCGTTTCTTCATGCCATGGCACCTCACTTTTTTTTTCTACATCTGTGGATTTATGTTTGATGTGATGTCCATATTACTAAGTTACAATTTTGTTTAAGTGCACCATTCCCATTTGCTTCATCGCTATTGTTTCATCAGCTGAAGGAATCTAAGTGTCCTGGGGTTTAGAGTTTCGTTCGTAGTTATAGTTTGATTTAGTTTTGCAAAGCACACCGATGTTTAACATTGAATCATCGAACAGGTGCTCTTCTCCAAGAGACACCATTGTAGCGGGGCATTTCTTTAACGTCGTGTCATGTTCTTTGTTTTGTTGGTTGTACTTTTTTATACACCATGAAGGCACCTTTGATACTAGTACTTCCTCCTATTTCCCATTCCTCATGTTGATGTGTGCTCGCTCATGTGCACTTCATGTGCTTTTTTAAAAAGGTACGAGATCAGTGTCACCTTTTCAGTCCTTCATAATGGTCATGTTTCAGTGTGTGTTTGTTTGTTCCAATTAAATGTTTTTGTTTTAGACTTTTATGCAATATTTTATTGTAAGTAACTGATGCAACCTACTGTTTAAGGATGGTGGGGAAAAAAAACGGATGACAGAAAGGCATTTAGATTTTTACGACGCGACATTTACGACGCCTCATCTACGAAAGTTGTAGTTGATCTTCCAGTTTCGAGTTAATGTTGTTTCTAGTTTGAAAAGCATGCAGGGAAAATGTTTAAACACGGTTGGTGTTCTCAAAGCGTTTGAGGGGCTTAACATCAGTGTACGAGCTAAGATCTCTGCAGAGGCAACTAAAGTTCTGAAGTGTTCGCGTCCTCTCATTTTTTTATGTTTCAAGAACGTTTAGAACTTCTATAGAATGTTGTTGACCAACTTAAGGTCACTTTGTGGAAATAGTAAAGCTACTTTCTGAGGCAACTTTACCTATGCTTATAATCAACGAAAAGCCATTTTGCAGATAATACTGTAAGAAGGAATAATTTACCGACATTAGAGAAACACTGTGTTCACAGAGTGTGTACTGTTTCATAGTTTTCGAACATGTTTAGAATCAGTGCCACAAAAGAGGTGGCATAGAGCATTTGTTGACTAGAAGTGCCGGGTGTGTCGAGAGTATTTTCTATCTGAAACTATACAAGTTGTCCCTCGCTAGTGGCGGGAGCATTGTTGAGGCAGTTCTAGCCTGCTAGTAACGTGGTAAAATGTTCTCATCACTGCACCGGGAGTCAGCGGTAGCGGTTTGACTCATTCACTTGTCCGTAATCATTTCCTCTATTTAAAAGTAAAATGTCACAAAAAATGCTAGAACATAATTTTTTTTTTTTTGTAGGCTGTAGACTTTTTTTTGTACTTTATACATAGTATATCAGATCAAATTTTCGAAGCAAGAACTTCTTGTTTCCTGTTTGTTGAGATTTGTAATAGAACTGTTTTTTTTTTTTATTTGAATTGAAGGAAGGACCTGTTTTAGAATGCAAGTTAGCTCACTTTTTTCTTTTTTTTAAGTATAAGTTCTAGTTTTTGTATGATAATGTTAATTTTGTACTTATTAAAGCCGGGCGACAGCGAGCCAAGGTGTCTGCCACGCTCTCGAAGCCCAGTCATTACACCATTCATTTTAGGTAGTCTTGTCATTAAACTGGGGGCAGCATGCTGGACTTTTATCGACATTGCAACTGTATCACATCTGCGTCTGCGGGGAAGTGCTTTCCGAAAGAACAGCAAACTGTACCTTGTCGGGAACGCTAAACGAGTTTTGCAGTTTGGACGGCTGATGGCATTGTGTCTACCCTAAAATACCGAGCATCCGCCCATTGCACAATTTTGTGACATTCGAAAAATACACAAAAGGACATATCTCTACACATTGTTGACCTAAGGAGTGTCCATTCCCCAGTTTTACACGATTACCTCCAAATTTCGAGCGGACGCTTGCTCGGGGTTTTACTGTACCTACGTGGTTTCTCGAACATCCATTTTCCGAGTAGCACGAACCTGGAGTTTCAATATTGCTCTGACATAGCCCAAGCTTGCTGATATCCGATTGATTTCGGCTCGAGACGCGGCCTAAGCTCTCAATCGCAGTTTTCCTCTGGTCGTCGGCAACGTTGAGAGAGGAGATGCCGTTCCTTGCTTGTTTCCGATACTTTCGAGGAAATGTTGTCTTTGTCGAAGTAGAATCGAATAGGCTGCTTTTAATCACTCGTAGAACGACTTTGCAACTAGAAAGCAATTCTCCTACTGCAGCCAAACAATATCGCTTTTTGTCAAACACGCGACGTAGCCGTGTTAGCCGTACTCTACGCTAGATTTGGTGTCTCATGTTACGCCCTGTGCATAGCAACAGATGTGGATAATTTAGCCTCGTGATATGTACGCCTTGTGATTGGGATGACTTATCTTAAAGGGGCCGTGAAACGATTTTGCAAGCTTGAATAAGGATTGGGACAAACCCTCGTAGCTTAGAGTAGAGAGCAGGCTTCGACCTCTGTTCAGCTGTGCTTGTTCGTGTCTGAGAAATTCATGCAAATTTCAGTGTTACTTTTTTTTACGCTCTACTGTTATCTTGAAAAGGGAAACCGGATTACATGATGCATGTGGGACATCATGGGACTGGACTGAGAGGTTCTCCTCTCAGCGTCTATCCTGCCTCCTGTATTCTTCTACAGTTTCCTCACGTTGCTCGCTGAACCATGTATTCTCCTCTCTGAAATTAAGAGAAGCACGGGATTTATTCTTTACAGCGGATGCTATATAACACTGTGATGAATAAAACCTCTCGGCCACATTGAACGAGTATGTGACGGAATAAAGGTTCCTGAACTTCTTTCCTATGGCCTCCAGAATTAATTCGCTATTTATTGTCCGATTGTGCAGTGAGATGAAAGGGTTTTATTGGAAGGTGATTTGTGTCATTGTAGTTCTGCTTGCCCAAAATCACTTCATGGTCCCATTTAAGGTGGTGTGAGTGGAAAGAGCTTCAGCTGCAAAAGGTTATCATCTCGGTGCAGCTCTGTCGAAAGCAGTGACTATTTGAGCACCGACACTTATTGTTGATAAAGCTATTTTGTGTGAGGTCTTGTAAAACTGTGATAACAAAAATTGAAGATAAAATAAACTTTCAAAAAGTAATGTTTTCAGTATTTCCAGACTGGCAGCACATTTAGTTTTTTGGTATCTATTTATTCCTACTTTGATATGTTTTGATGGCTGCCTGTGCTACACATTGCATAATTGTTTGTTTGGTGCTGCACCAGCTTCTTGTTATGGGTCACTTTGAAATTTGCTCAGGGTTGAACACGTTCGGAGGTTATGTTTTTGTCCATCATCCGTGCAACTTTGTTTTTCTTCCGACTTCTACTTTTGCGCTTTTCAACTTTCAATGTCTGCTGTTTTATTACTCGAATCATCGCTAGGCCCAGTGGAAGAATATTGCCCTGTGTTTAAATAAATTCCTCCATTACTTCAGAAGGTGCGAAGTGATAAAACATTCTCCGTTCCCACAGCATCTGATGCACACAAAGCGACTAATATTTGCTGTTTTGTGGCTCTGCAACGCAGGGATTATTGTTTTTGTTTTTCACGGCATGTCATACTCAATGACTGGTTTATTCAGCGTCATTGGCGGTATTGCGCGCGTACAGGTACTGAGTTGTGGATAGAAACATGGTCGCTGGCACACTGGCACCTACATGAATGATCCGTGAGTGGAGTTGTTTGAGAGTTCAAGAATGCCATGGTCAAAGGTTAGAGACCAAAGGATTTGCTCTCCTGTATAGGTATACGGCCAATAAGGACTTTGTGGTTTCTGGTCGGAAAGGATTTGTTGTTGCCGAGCCGCAGAGCAATGACTGGTTGACGGAACTTCATGCCAAGTGGAATTTGTATTTCTATGAAAAGTGCTCTCAATGTGCTGTTGGTGTGGGCATCCGTCGTCCTGACCGGGATTGTTGGACTTTGTTGAGTAAGGTCTACGGGATTGTTCGACCTTTGTCCAATGAGATTGTTCTTTTGTGGAGTAACGTCTACGGGATTGTTGGACCTTTGTGGAGCAAGGTCTTGAGCGTGAGTTGTGTACATAACTGAGGAGGATAGGGCGACCATTGTACAGTACTTGTCACAAAACATCTCAGTTTCGTGAACCATACGTACGGTGACAAAGAATCCAAATCCACTGGGGGGCTCTCTTCCAGCAGCTGCTACTACCTGCATAGTGTGTGCCGAGAAAGCTTTATTTTGTATAGTTGAGCCTTGGGAACCCAGTTAATATTTTGAAAATAAAGGGGTCTATACATATATATAGGTCGGTCGTTGACGTTGTGTTGGTGTATAAAAGATGTTGATTATGCGTTGGACACATGTATATGTATATAAATGTTCAATAAACTCGTGTTGCGGTTACCTCTGGTCGGTTTGTGCCATTTTTGGGTCTTCAGATGTCTCATTGGGCTTGTTCAGCTATTGGGCTTACAGGTGGATAGGTCTGTTATATACTACACCTGAAAAAAAAAACTTGAGCATACAATTCGAATTTAAGTCCAAGGCTAATTACGTTATTTCTACATGGGATGATCCTATCAAAGACTGACCATTTATTTCGTTGTATGTTTTATTTTGAATGACTTCAGATTACCATCTGTTGATGCCACATGCCTTCATTGCGTTTGTTAGAAGTGAAAGGAAGCTCCGACTGTCCACCGTGACCAGCACTTAGTAAGTACTGCACAACTTGCAAAGTGTTCTAAAATGAGGTCGATAGTTATGGCAGCATGAAAATCCAGGTACTGCACAACTTGCCAAGTGTTCTAAAATGAAGTCGATAGTTATGTCAGCATGATAATCCAGGTATCCGAGATACCTTTAAACTATAGTTCCTGGAAAGGTATGAAAATATTGCTGTAGCCAGTGTTTGAAACTCGACAGCTGCAAAGGCTACAATACAAGCACGAGATCTCTGCTTTGAAGCGTGCTTTCGCAGAACTGAGGGCTGGTGCTGGAAAACCATGTTTGGAAGCGAGCTTGTTCCCGCATGTCACCTTCGCTGCCCTGTCAGCCTAAAGCTGAACAGATCATGAACTGTATTAAGTTTGCCAAAAATAAATAAATAAAAAAACACGCATTCCCTGAACGCTCAGCTTCCGCCCAAATGCAGCGTTAGAGGCTTGGACCAGATGCCGGTCGAAGCCTCTAATTTATAAACTTTTTTCAGAAATTTTCAATGAGAAAATGACGACCGTCGAAACCCACGAATGCATGGATGTGAGCGGCGGCGGCTACCAGTAACGTGACCCAACAAAGAACTCTCCTAAGAGTTCAGGGCCTCTTAACTCGTCAAATACAAAGTTGGAGCCGAAGTTTACGGAGTGCACCGATTGGCCTATCACGAGGATGACTTCGCGCTTTTTTCGCCGACTTGCAATATGCGCGCTCCGCGCACTTTCGGCTCCAAGTTTGCGTTTGACGAGTTTAGGACCCCTGATATGAAAATGTCGGCAAAGTTTGTTGTGTCCGTTCCTACCAGAGATGGCAGTAATTGCATTACTGTAATGGAATTACAGTAATAAACTACTTTTGTGGTAATGAGTACTGAAATGAATTCCTTCTCTAGGCTGGTAATTTAGTAATATTTCAAGAAAATTACTCAACATTTTCTAAATTAGTTTTGTCCCAAATTAGAAAGTTTGTTTTCAAGCTTTAAAAAATGAAGAGAAAAATATTTTGCATGGTGAGATGTTGTAAAAGAGACGCCAGAGGAAATAAACCGACGGCCACCTGTGCGCAAAGCCTCGTACGAAGAACTGGACAGACTCACAAAGGCGGGCTGGTAAGGCTTGCCGAGACGCCAGAGGAAATGGCAGTTTGATACTTTAGACCCATGTTGCGGATAAAAAAAACAGGACGCGGGATGGCCAAAAAAACGTGCTTTTCGTGTAAGGCTCGTCAAATTATGAGGCGCTGGAGAAATTCAGCCTTCTGCGTTAAGTCCTTATTTCGAACTCTTTTTGTTAGCCTTCCGCCCATTGAAAAGCATGCGGGAAGAGCCTTCGAACGCACCTGGTACCGCTGCGCCGCAGCGTTCCTCATGTCTTCCGCACGTCTGCTTTCCTCGCCGTCACCATGGCAACGAACGCCGAATGAATGGAAGCACGCACGGTACCGCCACGTGAAGCCAGCAACAGCTGACGCCATTTTACGAACGCCGTCTGCTATAGCCAAAGCCGAACGCGGTATGTCAGATCAACCGCCTCCGCCGGTGCTCGATCGCCGATGTCGAAACGACGGAGGTAAAGCCAGTGGCCTCTAGGGGCGCAGCAGTAGATTCCTCCTGAAAAGACAGTCAAACGATTTTTTTTTTTCAAAACACGCTCTGTGCTCAAATTTATATAGTTGCGTTACCGTGATTGATTCAGGCAAACACAAAACAAACGTTTTGTAGGAGCCGCGCCTAGCCGACCTTGGTCTGGCCCATGCGCGCTGGAAAGTTTCAGGAGGAAACGCTTACAGCGCCACCTTCGCGTCGACATCAAACGCGTCAGGCCGAGCCGTCCCGTGAGCCCACTACAACTCTAGGCCACTGTAGTAAGGCGAAGGAGAAAAGCTTACGTGTAGATATCGCTGGAAGGCCCTAGGCTTGCAAACTTCAGGCAAGACAGAATCACGGCGTAACGTCATCACCACGATACTATACTTTGTTCATCCCTAAGCTGGCAGTGCGGTGAGAACTACCGAGCTAACCAGAACCAATGAAACACCTTCCTTTAACACCTCACCCCGCCCATTCTCTGCGTGTGGGTATGAACGAGGGCGTGGTTTCGATGTGAAAGATAGACGTGTGACTGTTCCAACGAGCACGTACTAGTTTCCACCACACCGTCAGTTTAGGGACGAACGGCTTATTGGCTACCTGCCGGCGAAGGGCGCATCACCAGTGAGGTCAACACATTTTAAAACCTGAAAGGATAGGACGAACAGATCCCCAGCCTTCTTGCTCTGTCGTCAAGCAAGGTCAAATCGTAAGGTTAGACCACTGTGAACAACAAACGACCGGAATGAGTAGTTAATTCCAAATGCCTTGTCAAGGCCCCAGACGTTTTCGTGCGTCCTCAAGCAAAGCAGTTGCCGCTCACGGTATGCCTTGTTGCCCTCCATTGGGAAGTTTATTTGGGAACACGCCTACTAGCAGATATCGCCACTCGTATGTTGGGAAAGTGCACAATTTAGGAAGCTCCCGCCATTCCTTTCCTCAACTGGCAACGCTTCTGCCTAGCAATTACCCAGCCCCTTTGTGTGACAAAGCTCAAAAACTTGGGCTCTCCTGGTGTTTGGGAACAAAGCTCCTTCATAGGAATGACCGGGAATACGTCAACTACTGGGTGATTCAAGGAGAGGCCAGGCTCTTTAAATCGACCGCAAAATTCAGTTTCTTGAACCTATCGCGCTACGACTTTGTGCAGCGTTGCCCACAGATGGTGCATTTTTTTTTTTTTTGTAAAATTTGCATAGAGCCAACTTACCTGAGGAAAAAGTAAAGAAAGGAAAAGGCTTAGCTCCTATGGAAACGCAGCGACGCCACCGGTCTTCAAACAACACGTCGCCGTTCCGCACAGAAGACAAGAGATGGCGCAGCGAACGCCACCAACGAACGAGCATACGGCGCCGAGAGCCGGCGTCTTTAGCAGACGATCTTTTCGACTCAAAAGCGGAGCGCGTTCCGCAGGCGGCGACAATCGCAGAAACAAAAACAGGCGCGGTAACAAGAAGGAATTGCAAAGCAGACGACATGGGTACCCCGAAAAAAGCAGTCAAAATATCCCGACAAACCATTTTTCTAATCGATTAAGTGTCCATTCAATATGCTTTCTCAGTAAGGATGATAAAATAATGCATTGGCAACTGATATCACAAAAGCTCGCGCCGCTTTTGAGTCGAAAAGATCGTCTGCTAAAGACGCCGCCTCTCGGCGACGTCTTTATGCCATGTATGCTCGTTCGTTGGCGGCAGTTGGTGTCGCTACCGCTTGCGCCATCTCTTGTCTCCTGTGCGAAACGGCGCCGTGTTGTTTGAAGACCGGTGGCGTCGCTGCGTTTCCATAGGAGCCAAGCCTTTTTCTTTATTTCCTTTTTCCTCAGGTAAGTTTGCTCTTTGCAAATTTTACACAAAAACATAAATAAAAGCACAATCTGTGGGCAACGCTGCTCAAAATCGTAGCGCGATAGGTTAAGAAACCGAATTTTGCGGTTGATTTAAAATGCCTGGCCTCTCCTTGAATCACCCTGTAGTGCTCTTGGGAGAATAAGAATAGATTGCGTTCAAGGCGGAAGGGAAACGTTCCACGTGGCGACTCCTTGTAAGAACACGGACTACAACTTCTAAATCAGGAAGTCGGAAACATATCACCCTATTAGTAAGGACCTTCACAGTCGAATGAACAGAGAAACCGGCGAGTCGACTCTATTTGAGTCGCATCTAAAGAAGCTCTTCATCATGTTTAACACTGATGTCGTGCGCTCCAGCAAAACGGCTATTTCGTTGCGGTGTAACAGGAAGATCTGAGTTTTGGTACATATAAGTTAAATGAAATGAGCACGAGTTACTGCCTCAAGGCATTCAAAAGTAACGTCAAAGTAGCTTCATTACTTTCGGAAAATAAATGTAATGTAATGTCATTACTTTTAGTATGCGGGAATTTACAATGTAATTTAAATACATTTTTGAAGTTGTCAGAAAAGTAATTAATAATATAATTTAATTACGTTTTGAAAGTCATTTGGCCATCTCTGGTTCCTACTCATCCGTCCGACGACAGCTCGTATTTCGCGCCGCTCTCGAATTGAAAGAGGAACCGGCGCTTCCATTGGCTCGTTTTCAAACAGCCTCGAACCGCGCCGCACCCAAACAGCGCCTCGAACCCAGACGCACTCGCGTGGGGTGCGTTGTTTATTGCGCCTCCCCAACCCGAACGTCGTACGACTGACCCTAACTTACCCTCAGCGACCCGCTACAATTCAAGACTAGGCATTACTCGTAATACTCTGAGGTCACGGGCAGGTTTACGTACGACGAGAGTGAACATCTCCGCCGTTTCGAGTTTGCGTCTTCTCGTCGAACGCGACAAGGAGGCTGGAAAGGGCGAAAGCTTTGGAGGGAGGAGAAAAACGGCGTGCTTGCATCGAGGGGAAGCGGCATGCGCCGTCGGTGGGGGGCATTTGGGAGTGTGCAGTCTGGTGGGATTACCATGGCCACTTGTGCGCACCGGAGCCCCAGACTTGGTCGGAATCTTACCAGGAGCTCGCACAACGTGCACGCCTAACGGACGTCGACGAAAACGGGTGAGGCCGGCATTTATTTCTGGCGAAAGGTCCCCAAACACCGAGAGTTTTAAGCCTAACGCCGAGCAAACGGAGAGCCGAGCAGCTCATTGACTGGATTGTAAACATCCGACGGACATGTGCGTTTGACGCTGACGGGGGGTGTGCCAGTTTTAAAGCTCCGACTGTTTAAAGTCCCTTCTTCTACGAGCAATTGTGTGCGCACGAACAATAGCCGTTTGTTTGATGAGTGTTACGAGCGTCAGACGTTCTCTCGAGTGAAAAACTAGGCCGTTCATGCTGGTAAATATCTCTCTTCGGCGCGGTGGGGTGCCTCTGGGTTGTTTTCCGGATTCGACGACGCTGGCGTTTGATCACTAGCGTTGTTCGTCCTCGATTTCCGCGTGCTCAAAGTGGCTACACCGGGCGATCGTGAGCGGAAATCGCTTTCTTTTCACGTTCACGAGCGGGCGAAACTTTGAGGATATATTATCGCAACTTCGAAGAAGCTTCCTAACCTCGGCGTTGGCCGTGCGAAGGATGTCGGTTAACTCTGAGATGTTGACAGGTGCTTGACTGCTGTTGTTTTTCTCAGTGGTGTGCTGTTTCGTGTAGACTGAATGTCACCTGAAACCCCACTGACACTTAAATGAGCTTGACATATAGCATTATCTATTTTTTCGTGTCTTTTACGATGTCAACATTACGTTCAGCGTGTGTGCTCATTCATGAACCCTGGTGTAAATGAACCAGTTCGGTGTGTCGTTTGTTCTCTACTCTATATCTGGAAAAATGCGTTTAATGTAGCACACTTATAGTACGGTTTGAACGTCAGTTTGGTGAATGTAGCGTGGCATACATACCCTGCCTGGAATAAACGGGTGACAAACGTTCTTGGCGACCATAGGTGCTGAAAACGGTGTGCAAGATACGTCGTATGGTCCGATTACATCGAGAAACGCATAACTTATTGTGGATACATTAGCGGACCGTCTTAAATTTGAAACTTGAGCCTTAACGAAATTGTTTTTTTGTTTTTTTCAATTTGGAAATAAACACTTGGCGTCGTTAATTGTTCTCAGTGTAAACTCGTTGTCTCTTCCTTTAAAGAGCTTATTTGAGAATTTTGGTTCTAAATGATCGAGTGGCAATAAGAGTTTTGATTTTCTTACTCTCGACAAACATTACAGGCCCCTCGACTTTGGCACCGGAAAGCGTGCTCCCTTGCAATGCTCAGCCGCGCTGCAAAGAAGCAACCGAGCTGGACATTGTCAATCGCATCCCGATACGCTCGAACGCTCGTCAAGCTAACAAAATTACTGCCGATGCAAATATGATTCGAACCGAAGACGAAGTCACCCAAAACGAACAGAACTATCGAAATTTTCGAATGATGTTGGAGATTTCCACTTACCTTTGATTCTGTGTAAAAAAAAAAGCTAGAAAAAGACGCGTGTGTGTGTGTGCGTGTGTGTGTTTCGTTGTGCGTCATATTGTTTTTGATACCTACCTAATTAGATGTGTGGTTTGTATCATAATAGGTTTTATGTAGTATCTCTCTATAATGCGTACTATTTTGTTGTTTTGTCATTATATTTCAGAATGAGACATTTTTCAATTAGTTCGCGTTTGTGACCGTCATGCCAAGACGGTGACATCATACATCTGTAGATGGAAGCGTGCGCAGAATACTTACTCGTCACGAAAGTGCGTTTGTGCGCGTGCGCGGTGCCCTCAGCGCACAATCACTTTGTTTACAAACAGTGAGGTGGTGTGTAGGAAAACAAACCACCGTGCGTGCTTGCTTTACATTTTTGTTTGTGTCGAGTTCCATGCGAAACCGGTGGTTAGTTCGCTGGGTGTGTTCTCGCTGAGACTGTTACATTTGTTAGTCCGCGGTTGTACGTCGCCGAAAAGGGCCTGATGACCCGTCCCACTGTCTCAATTTTTAAAACAATCTCGAAGTCAACTTTCAAGCTCATAGTCATCATTGAAATGCGTACAAGAGAATACATACCCCGTGGCCAGAACAGTCAAAATTATAATATAAAAAATATAGATGGCGTCAAAGGCAGATCCTGCCTTTGACGTCAGTCACCTAGGTGGGAAACGAGGAAAACACCCTTGAGTAGACAGGGTAGAGCACTGCACGGGCCCGGGCCCGCCCGAAGGCCCGAGCCCGGCCCGCGGGTCGGTCTAGGGCCGGGTGGCACAGATTTTCTCGGGCCCGGGCCGGGCTCGGGCTTGAACAAAAACATCTTCGGGCCGTGTCGGCAGGGGCCGGCCCGGGCCGTGCCTGGCCAGTCCTCTCCCACAAATTCCAAGTTGTTGATAACAAGCAGTATGATAATTGAACTTTTAAGTTCAATGAAAAAAAAAAAAAAAAAAGGGAAGCCAAATGCAGTTTTTACGGCACCGTTAAAAAAAAAAAAAAAGACGTCTAGCACTTGGAAAGCGTTTAAGTGGATCAAAGAAAACCCACGAGCTCCGCTAGCATAGTGAGAGAGTGCGCGCTTTATGCTTAGGCAGTTTTTAGGTTAGAGCCTGCAAACGTTTTCGGGCTCGTGTTTATAATCTGTTAAGCTCAGGCTCATATTAAAAAAAAAAAAAAAATTGTCGGGCTCGGGTTGTGCTGGGGCTTATATCTAAAACTTCTGTCGGGCTTGGGCCTTGCCCGCGCAGTGTTTCTACCGGGCCCGGTCGGGCCGGGCCGAGAAATTCCGGCCCGTGCAGTGTCCTAAGACTGGGAACAATTGACGGGTCTTCACTCCCCGCTCTCTCTCTCTCTCTCTCTCTCTCTCTCTCTCTCTCTCTGATTTTCAGCAAATCGATTTCGACGGTTCCTGTTAGTTTCTGCGTGCATTAGCAGTGCAGAGGCTTAGCGTTATTATATCTTTTAACAGCAAACTTTACTATGCATCTCTGAAGAGCTGACTGCCCGTTTCATTGAGGGCAGAAAACGTCCTCACGTTTAGTAATCTTTGCTGTCTTGCTTAACACTGCTATCTAAACTGCTGCCTCGGTTTGATAACGCAGTGCGTATATCTAAACTAATATAGGAGAGAAAACAACCCCGCTTTTGTTCGGAGCAAGGTCTGCTCTGTCAAGATAACGGGGCACATCTAAAATCTTCGTACAGCTTACGCATTTTTTTTTTTTTAGTCTGTGGATGGTTGTTGCTTTAATTTTCTCGCCTGGCGCTCAAACAGCGGCTGTGCGTGAACGCAAGTGTACGTGGCTTGCACGTGACGTCATCACATCATGCTGGTGGTCGTGTGCTTGCTGAGAAAAAAAGAGATTCGATGGCGCAAAATGCATGCTCCAGACGGTATTTGCGCGCAGCAGCCAGGCCACAACAATGGCCGCCGATGTGACATCAGTGCACTCAGCGAGTGCTAGTCAGCTTTCCGCGCATCCCTCTTCGAAGCGTCACAGGTGTGCGTTCTTAGTCGACGTTATGTCTGTCGTCCTGCCGAAAGCCTTGGAATGAAGACCTGCAGAGCCGAGAGGAACCTAGACCACGCTTTTGCGGAACTCGTACCGAGAACCCATTCTCCCTTCTTTTTTCCTTTTTTTATTTTCTATTTCTTAGAAGCGAGGTTCTACCTTTGTGCTTGGATATGCGACGAAGTCGAGTGTAGTCACTGAAAGGATGAGAACGGCGGGGAGGTCCTTAGTTTTCCCGCCTCCAGCGCGGGCTTCCTATGCGGAGGGCAAGTCGTCTGCTTTCTTGCGCAAGAGTTGCGGTGACTGTCATAAAGAGGCCGAGCTCTGATTGCCTCCGATTGAAGGATGGTGGGTAGACCTCAAAGCAGGCTGCCTTGAGGTCTACCCACTATCTTTCTTTCATGACCAATCAGAGCTCGGCGTTCTGACGTCACCACAATCCTTGCAAAAGAAGCAGACGAGCTTCGACGTCTCGCGAGCCTCGAGCGAGCACGCGCAGCCAAAGCACTATGCAAAAGACAACAAGCGCGTGTCGGATGCCTGGTGTCCCAGAAAGAGAGGCCTTGCTGTTTCCATTCTGCCAGCGTCTACAACCGTCCAGTCGGCGCGCGCAGGTAACGCAGCGCCACCTTTCTTTCAGGCGGTGACGCTGTCGATGGCGGCGGCAGCGACGGCGAGAGACACATCTTCCGATCCATGGGCGTAGCATGAGCCTTCCTCCAACATGCCGGCCATCTGGAGAAGCGTCATCGTGCTCCTGGTGCTCGTCATCGCCGTGCTGCAGGTCAGTTGTCTCGGCTTCGCTTTCAGGCTAAAGCCGCCGTCACACATCGCTCGTACATCACGTAGAAGACACGGTGTTCGCTGCACGCATGATGTACGCGTGATTGTTGGTTTAGCCGTAAAAAGCTCACGCATAAAGACGACGAGTGCCGTCGTGATGATACACTTTTGGCATCAAGCGCGTTCAAAGCGCTTTATACACATTTTATAAGGCAAGGCTTGTAAAAAGATTGAAAAATAAATATTGCCTCAATCGGTACCGCCCAGCCGATTTAAAGCCAATTTAAAGCAAAAAAAAAAGTCACTTACACTTACTCTATTTCATCTTGTGAACTAGAACGTGTAGCCACATTTAAATATCTAGGACTGTTCCTTTCTGCAGACTTATCATGGAAGTGTCTCGTCGACTATATCTGCTCTAAAGCAAATAGAACATTAGGAGTTTTAAGACGACATCTTTATCTCACAGACCCATATGTCAAACTATAGCATACACTACGTTAGTTCGGACGAAACTGGAATACGCGTTCATCATATGGAATCCTCATCAATTGTATCTCATTAACCAACTCGAAGCTGTCCAAAATCGCGCCACTCGTTTTATTACTCGCGATTATTCTCGAAAAAGCATTTCCTGTCTAAAACAGTCCATATCTCTCCATACACTCGACACTCGTAGAAAAATCGAACGGCTCTCTTTTATGCACAAACTATACTACAACCCGTGGTCACCAAAAACATTTATTTTCCCGGCTCATCATATTTCCTCTCGCCTAGATCATCCATGTAAAGTCGAACCCATTTTTTCTAGAACTAACGCCTACAAATACTCACCTCTCCCTCTATGCATTTCTGAATGGAATAGCATGCCCTCAAGCCTGGTGACGATACGTGACCATAACCATTTTACGCAGGAGCTTGTTAAGTTGTTTGAGTAATATATGTTTAATGATGCTTTCTCATTGTTCTCATGTAATGTTTTCCCCAATTTTTGTGAATTTTGTGAATTTGATGTACCCCCCTTATGTAATGCCTCACATAGAGGCCCTTAAGGTAATAAAATGAAATGAAAAAATGAAAGATATAAATGAATTACATCCTTGGATCAAGTGGTGAATGCGCCGTGATGCCGCCTGTTTTCTACGCGTGATTGTTGGTTTAGCCGGGAAGAGCTCACGCATAAAGACGACGAGTGCCGTCGTGACGATGAACTTTTTGGCGTTGTTGCTCGACTGGCTCCGTCGAAACGGGGTGCCGGCTTCGCTTGGACTCGTAGTTTTTTAACAGATAAAGACACGCGGGGCTTCACTTATTATGTTGACGCTTCTCGCTTCGTGATTCCGAACGAGCGTTTATTTGAAAACAGCGAGCTAATTATCTGGCCCTAATTGTTCCGGCCTGCTACGCTGCTGCCTCGTGATTCGTCCTGATTTCTCGTGATTCGTCAAAATAATTGGTTGCTTAGTGATACTAAGGCGCTTGCGACTCGCCGCACCCTGCGTTTCTTAACTTGACGGCGACTCTGGCACTGTGTAACGGAGTATGTACATAGTCCGCTCTCAAAAACGCACGGAACGTTTTCCCGCACAGAAGGGAGCCCGTTATCGCGTTAATGAAGCTCTTCGTCGGGTTCCAACCTGTTTGATGATTCTCTCTGCTTGTTCAACGCCGCCCTTCGTGGTCATAACGCAGCTCGTCGTGATGGTGTACGGGTGGCTTTTATTGCGTCAGTGTGGGGTTTAAGTGCTCCGTGGGTGTTCGCTCGTCGTTTTCTTGTAATGGCTCCTTCGAAACACGACTTCGCTCTGGGTGTCTGTGAGCGCGGTGTGGCCGTGGTCGTCAGCTTTGTGGCCGGAAGCTATACCGTGCCGCTGTTTAAGACATTTTAACTCTTGTCCGTGGTATACAGGGACTAAAACATCGCGGGTTTGATGCTTACTTTGAAGGAGTGGTTGCCGACGTCAAAGTGCCACTCGGAGCGCTGTCCTCACACTTCAGCACCGTGGGTGTGACTGAGACAGGTCCTTCCCTAGTTCAGTTCCGGAAGTCCGGGCCCGGGTCTACATTTTTGCTGAGGCGGTCCAGAGACGTGTGCGACCTCAAGGTGTACAGCGAATAAATAAGGGATACTACGAAGTGCGTCATCGAATGTTTCGCGGGAGCAAATTTCTGTTTTAGAGAAAAGAAGCCAATCGGGAAGAAAATTCTTGTTTGCGCCAAGAAAGAACCGATTTTTGCCAATGAGCGCTTTAGAGCATTCTAATCTCGCCAAAAATGCTGTCCCTGAAAAAAGTAAAACAATGCAGGGGCATCAATTGTACTGGGAAAGCGTGTTCTTGTTTGGCAGGGAGAAAAAGGAAAGCGTTCTTTGGTAAAAAAAAAAAAAAAAAAAAGGAAAGGAAAAGGTACAGTTTACAAAAAAGTAGAAGCCTCCTCGAGAGATGAAGCATTGTCTGTGTGTGTGTGTGTGTGTTTTCTTTTTCTACAGTTGGCTACTTGCTGATAATTATGTGGTTTGGAGCACGCAGTTCGGGGTCGGGTTTAAAATTTAAACCTATAGGAGGGGGTGTTGCCAGTATCGAATATTTCGGTATTTCCCCAGTTATGTACTCGCTTCGTGCCATGTATATACGAGTACTCTGCGGCGAGTGGCCGCTTTTCCTTTCCCATTTTTTATTGTTTGATCTAAATAAAATGACGCAGTTTTTTTTTGCATGCCCTTTATAAATGTTCATGTTTAGAAATAACGCGCCTGCTTAACATAGGTGTTACAAAAAAAAAAAAAAAAAATATATATATAAAACGGCTTTTTTTTTTAAATTTATTTGAGCTCTGGGCAGTATGTCGCAGACTCCAAGGACGATCTCATAACTGCGATCGTATTTCCAGCGACGCGAAGTGTGTCTGGAAAAATGATCGTATATAATACAAATGCTATGAAACAAAATACGATAAAATGACTTTCACCATATTCTGACTCGAAGGGTTCTTGTAAGCAAAGAGCTTATAACTTATAAGGTACCATCCAGACACTTTTTTTTTTAATATTTTAATTCGCGCTTGATTTAATGATATAACATCAATCCTCGGATCGCGGGTCGGATGCGGTTCGGATCCGGATTCAAAGTCTGCGGATACGGATCGGATGCGGATGATCAAACTGTTATCCGCGCAGGGCTCCAAGTATATCTAATCATTGACGTCTGATATCACCCTTGCGGTGGCTTCGATGAAGACCGGTGGCAACAGATTAACGTCAATACGTCCATTTACACTACTCACTGCTAGCCTTCTGGTTAGCTCGGTCGGTAAAGCGTTCCACTAGTCTCGGCAGGAGTACCGAGATCGAATCCCGTACCGGGCAGATTTTTTCAGCGGCCACCAGACATTCCATTTAGAGTGGAAGTCCATTTATTCTTGCAACGGTCTAGGCTGCCTACGCTTTTCCCTTACGAATTTCATTTGTGATTAAGGGACTCAACTTTGTATTTATACCTTTTCGTTTTTTTTTTGGTTTTTTTTTAATCCTCTAAGCGTATATCGACTATCCAGCTAGAAAAAAAAGTCAAACACGAATTCCGCGTATCTTTTAATGTAGACGTGATAGATGTTCGTCTCGTTATCGTTTCACCTGGCGCTACGAAGCTTTAAACGCGTGGCTATACATCTAAATAACTGTGTTATTAATGATGTTATGAGGAACCGTACGGTTTATTAAACGCGACCGCTACGCGATCGGAAACGATTACCGGGGGATCCATATACCAAGCTTAGTTGCTTGTCTAAGTGCGCTCGCCGGTCGTTTGAAATCGAGAAGGTAACATCGGACCATGTGTACGTTTCATCAATTTGCGGAAGAGCGCAAAGATCGGTGGTTCAACAGTGGGGCACCTTTAATTCGACGCGTAGACGCATTCTATTTCGATAAGGTAGTTTCGTTTCATTCTTCGAACTTCTTATAATTTGTGTATTGAATAATAATAATAATAATAATATTTTATTGCAAATGAACAAAACGTATCTGAAATCAGACCTGCCTAAGCCACATTGGGCTTGACTGGCAGCGTCTTACAATCTGTGAAACCAGCCGTTTGCAAAAGGAAACATGTAAAATAAAATCCACACAAAAAATAAAATAACAAAAGCAAACTAGTGAGCACTTTACGAACTAAAATTTCTCAGCGCTTTCTTGAGCTTGTATTTTGTTCTTAAATTTAAGATATTTGTTCATAAATGCTGGTACATAGTAACTCCGAGCTCTTTTTCCAAATCTTGTCGAACATCGAGGTATCCGGTAACGCTCTTTGGGTCTAAGAATACGAGAAGGTACATATGTAACTTTAAATTGGCTATCCCAAAAATGCCTATGAACAAGTTTCCATCAATAGCGAGTTAAAATCAGGCAAATGCAATGCTTTGAACACGTCAATGGCCTTACTAAGGCATAAATCATAGGAAATTGTCTTTAACAAAGAATGCAAAATCGAATTAATTCTAATTTGCCAACGCAGAGCACAATGGCCATACACGGTAATACCGTAACGGAGCACACTGTAGACAAGAGCATGTACAACAATTTTTCGAACGGATAGTGGCATAAAATATCCCGTGTTGTATAGCAAACAAGACACTGCACGAATTTTCTTACACACATGAGCAAGATGAGTGTTCCAGGTTAGGTCACTGTCAAAGAATAGGCCGAGATATTTTACGGAAGATGTACGCTGTATAGGCTCACATGCACATGATAAACATCTAGACGTATGTAATCGTAAAGAGGAGGTCATATTAACTTTTTTCAAAGGGTTGTGGAAACATATTAGCTGCGTTTTAGACGCATTAACTTTAATTAAATTAGCTTCAAACCAGTCCATAGTTTTAATTGCCGCAGTTTGTAAAGAATCGGGATCGTTTTGGAATGAAGTAGGCGATAGTAAATGCGTTGTTTTAGACGACCAGTGGTCGTGGCTGCACGGACGCGGAGTGAATAACTAGGAAATGTTTTAACATCTCAAACGTTCGTTGTTGGCATGGTCACTGACGGGGCTAGAACGGCGGACAAGTCTGTCCTGTTTCCCGGCAGGCTCCAGCGCGGGATTTGTGCCTTCGATAACGTTTCGGCGTCTGGTTAGCCTCGAGCGCGCACACGCAGCACGGTGGAAGGCAGCGAGCGCGTGTTGCATGAAGCACGGGCATCGGAAAGTGACGCCGCCCTGCCTTCTTCATTCTATCTATGATCATAACTCGTGGAAACTGTCTCGGGAACGCGTAAAATGTTGAAATCTGAGTCGGAGTTGAGAGAGGGAGAGAGAGAGAGAGAGTGGGAGAAAGTTAATTCGGATGATTTAATGCTGACTATATACTGCAGTCAAGTGCACGATATTCCCTTAAAAGAAAGAGGATAAGTTGAAAGTAGTTGACACTGTCGGAAACAATTCATTACGCGTTACATTTCTTTTTTTTTTTTAAGGCGTTGGTAAAGTATAGTTTCCGCGTGTTTCTGGAGCAGAAGCGATCTTAGCTTCGGTTGAGAGCGGAGACACTGAAAGTAATGCTTGGGCTTGACAAATGATTTTCTCGTGGAATCCGGGAAGCAGGGAGAACTTTTTTTTTCCTTCTCCATTTTTTTTTTTAGCACGGAAGCCTTTCTATCATACGCTGTCACACTTCCTTTAATTTTTTATTTTTTGTTTTGTTTTATTGGTTACATGTCAGCTTGAAGGACGAGGTAAATTATGGCTTGGAGTCGCCATTGATAACATGCTTTTAGTCGATATTATCGAAAGCTAGGATACTTGACATGGTAAGAACAGCCTTTAACGTCAAGCGCCTCTCCGAAAAAGAAAAAAAAAAAGAAAGAAAAACGCAAGAGAAGTTGCAAGTTCTGAATGTTTGCAAAGTGGGACGTTGACATTCCCTCGAGACCTTGTGATAGTGTTTCCCAGTACTAACTTGTGGTTTTTTGTGTGCACCAAGAAGTTGTGCTTATATGCCTCCGCACGCCGGGCAATAATCTTTTGCGAAACGTGGAGCGCGCCCTTCACCGGCGCCGCAACGCATTCTGGGAAATTGTCTGTATAGAGCCGCCTGTATACCTGCAGACCACGGCGGCAACTTATCACTCTCTCTCTCTCTCTCTCGCACGCTCGCTTTCTGGCAATGTAACGTGGTAGATGCTACCGAAACAGAGAGGAAAATACATTGGATTAAAACTTGTGTTTAGCCGAGTTGGTTCATACTGATTTAAAAGGTTAAAAAGCGCAAACAAAACAAAGACAATAAAGACACAAAGACGACAGGATGGGCGCTATGGAACATACAGGACGGAACATACAGGCCGTTCCCACAATTCGTTGCGCGGCTCGCGCGCAAGGACTTGTGACTTTTGCAAATGTGCCCATTTCCATCCATACCAAAAACAGCGGGGCGCGGGTATTGAGCCTAGTGTTCCTAGACTCTGTAGCGCAAGCTTTCGCATCCACGTGCTCCGAGCCGTGGTGCGCTAACGCGTTAGGCCACTGGCCCTCTGGCGTCGCTGAAGGCGATAGGAAATACGTGCCATCTGCCTCCTCTTTTGCTGCTTGCTAACGCTCAGCCCTGGTAGCCTTAATAATATTTCACGGGATTGGTTACAGTGTCGGCGTGCGATCGTGGGATCACTACTGTGTGATGTGCATTAGATATTGCAGTTTAGGAGTCCTACTGCGCTATCCAAACAGCCCATATATGCATAGCGATATAGAGGATACAGCAATAATGACATTTCAAGGAAAACTAACCCTTCGCTGTCTAAACATCCGCGTGTGGTGGATCGGTGGCCAAAGGGAGAAAGAAGACGCCGTTCGAAACGGTCGCGTTTCGATGCTCTCCAGTGAAAATACACCGGCCACAGGCCGGGGAACTGCTGAGGCTTCGGCCGCTGAAATGGCGACTGAAGAGTACCGGACCGTCCTAACCCCGTCTACCTACAGGTAATTTGAGCCTCAATTCGGTATTTCTGCACGGAGATCTGGCAGCTAGGCCATATAGAGCACCGGACTTCCGATATGCCTTACGACACGTGGTTGATAGCCAGGAAATCATCGGGATAGGCTAATTCCAGATGAATCACATATGGATGGTGACTTGGGGGGCTATGTTGCGCTTTTTGGACTCCCAGGAGACCTAGGGAGAGGGAAGTGACGTCAACAACGCAGACAAATGCAGATTGGATGTTGATTTTGTTTTCTTCTGTCAACATCCATGCTGCGTTTTCTCTAGTCGTGACGTCACTTCCCTCTTCCAGTCTCCTGGGAGTCCAAAAAGCGCAACATAGCACCCTTGCGCAAGTGCAAACGCGAAGGCCAAACTCGTCAACAAGTTGAACTCGCGTAAAGGGACCGCAGGTGCCTGATATCGACCGGACGCCAGAGACGTAA
>JABSTQ010000654.1:0-25744 GCA_013358835.2 Ixodes persulcatus
CGCTCGCTACGCGCGGTGGTCATTTGGAAGTTTAAAAACGGTAATAATAAGCAATGCTACAGACTCCTAATTTTGTTTACCGTGAAAGAAGTGCGTGTACAAGACGTACGGAAAGAGAGACTACTTTGAGACAAATAGTTTTGTTTTATTGTCGCGTGAACTTGGACGTTGGAATCGCGGCCCGAGCGCGAAGCCCGCCTCTGCGGCTTCGCCCGTTCCCTTTTAACGCACTGAAATACTTTTTTAGTGTAACCGAAGTATACATTTTCTGAAAGCTTATAAAATTCTTGAAAAGGCGTAAAAAAGCATTTTAATATAAATGCAATTCTTCTCCTTCATATTTCCATCTAACCGGTTAGTTGGAAGCGAAATCGAGGTTTCGCGCGCTACGGGCGGCTGGTCGATTGGAAGTTTAAAAACGGTATTAATAAACGAAGCTACAGACTCTTAATATTGTGTGCCGTGAAAGGAGTGCGCGTACAAGACGTACGGAAAGAGAGACTACTTTGAGACAAATAGTTTTGTTTTTATTGTCGCGTGAACTTGGACGTTGGAATCGTGGCCCGAGCGCGAAGCCGGCCTCTGCGGCTTCACAAGTTTCCCTTTCTAACGCATCGAAATAATTTTTTATTGTTACCGAAGTGCACATTTTCTGAAAGCTTATGAAATTCTTGAAAAGGCGTGAACAAGCATTTTAATATAAATGCAATTATTCTCCTTCATATTTCGATCTAACCGCTTACTTGAAAGACAAATCGAGGTTTCGCGCGCTACGCGCGGTTGGTCGTTTGGAAGTTTAAAAACGGTAATAATAAACAATGCTACAGACTTCTAATTTTGTTTGCCGTGAAAGAAGTGCGTGTACAAGACGTACGGAAAGAGAGACTACTTTGAAACAAAAAGTTTTGTTTTTATTCACGCGTGAACTTGGACGTTGGAATCGCGGCCCGATCGCGAAGCCGGCCTCTGCGGCTTCACAAGTTTCCCTTTCTAACGCATCGAAATAATTTTTTATTGTTACCGAAGTGCACATTTTCTGAAAGCTTATAAAATTCTTGAAAAGTCGTGAACAAGCATTTTATTATAAATGCAATTATTCTCCTTCATATTTCGATCTAACCGCTTACTTGAAAGACAAATCGAGGTTTCGCGCGCTACGCGCGGTTGGTCATTTGGAAGTTTAAAAACGGTAATAATAAGCAATGCTACAGACTCCTAATTTTGTTTGCCGTGAAAGAAGTGCGTGTACAAGACGTACGGAAAGAGAGACTACTTTGAGACAAATAGTTTTGTTTTTATTGTCGCGTGAACTTGGACGTTGGAATCGCGGCCCGAGCGCGAAGCCCGCCTCTGCGGCTTCGCCCGTTTCCCTTTTTAACGCACTGAAATACTTTTTTAGTGTAACCGAAGTATACATTTTCTGAAAGCTTATAAAATTCTTGAAAAGGCGTAAAAAAGCATTTTAATATAAATGCAATTCTTCTCCTTCATATTTCCATCTAACCGGTTAGTTGGAAGCGAAATCGAGGTTTCGCGCGCTACGGGCGGCTGGTCGATTGGAAGTTTAAAAACGGTATTAATAAACGAAGCTACAGACTCTTAATATTGTGTGCCGTGAAAGGAGTGCGCGTACAAGACGTACGGAAAGAGAGACTACTTTGAAACAAATAGTTTTGTTTTTATTCTCGCGTGAACTTGGACGTTGGAATCGCGGCCCGAGCGCGAAGCCGGCCTCTGCGGCTTCACAAGTTTCCCTTTCTAACGCATCGAAATAATTTTTTATTGTTACCGAAGTGCACATTTTCTGAAAGCTTATAAAATTCTTGAAAAGTCGTGAACAAGCATTTTATTATAAATGCAATTATTCTCCTTCATATTTCGATCTAACCGCTTACTTGAAAGACAAATCGAGGTTTCGCGCGCTACGCGCGGTTGGTCATTTGGAAGTTTAAAAACGGTAATAATAAGCAATGCTACAGACTCCTAATTTTGTTTGCCGTGAAAGAAGTGCGTGTACAAGACGTACGGAAAGAGAGACTACTTTGAGACAAATAGTTTTGTTTTTATTCTCGCGTGAACTTGGACGTTGGAATCGCGGCCCGAGCGCGAAGCCGGCCTCTGCGGCTTCACAAGTTTCCCTTTCTAACGCATCGAAATAATTTTTTATTGTTACCGAAGTGCACATTTTCTGAAAGCTTATAAAATTCTTGAAAAGTCGTGAACAAGCATTTTATTATAAATGCAATTATTCTCCTTCATATTTCGATCTAACCGCTTACTTGAAAGACAAATCGAGGTTTCGCGCGCTACGCGCGGTTGGTCATTTGGAAGTTTAAAAACGGTAATAATAAGCAATGCTACAGACTCCTAATTTTGTTTGCCGTGAAAGAAGTGCGTGTACAAGACGTACGGAAAGAGAGACTACTTTGAGACAAATAGTTTTGTTTTTATTGTCGCGTGAACTTGGACGTTGGAATCGCGGCCCGAGCGCGAAGCCGGCCTCTGCGGCTTCACAAGTTTCCCTTTCTAACGCATCGAAATAATTTTTTATTGTTACCGAAGTGTACATTTTCTGAAAGCTTATGAAATTCTTGAAAAGGCGTGAACAAGCATTTTAATATAAATGCAATTATTCTCCTTCATATTTCGATCTAACCGCTTACTTGAAAGACAAATCGAGGTTTCGCGCGCTACGCGCGGTTGGTCGTTTGGAAGTTTAAAAACGGTAATAATAAACAATGCTACAGACTCCTAATTTTGTTTGCCGTGAAAGAAGTGCGTGTACAAGACGTACGGAAAGAGAGACTACTTTGAAACAAAAAGTTTTGTTTTTATTCACGCGTGAACTTGGACGTTGGAATCGCGGCCCGATCGCGAAGCCGGCCTCTGCGGCTTCACAAGTTTCCCTTTCTAACGCATCGAAATAATTTTTTATTGTTACCGAAGTGTACATTTTCTGAAAGCTTATAAAATTCTTGAAAAGTCGTGAACAAGCATTTTAATATAAATGCAATTATTCTCCTTCATATTTCGATCTAACCGCTTACTTGAAAGACAAATCGAGGTTTCGCGCGCTACGCGCGGTTGGTCGTTTGGAAGTTTAAAAACGGTAATAATAAACAATGCTACAGACTCCTAATTTTGTTTGCCGTGAAAGAAGTGCGTGTACAAGACGTACGGAAAGAGAGACTACTTTGAGACAAATAGTTTTGTTTTTATTGTCGCGTGAACTTGGACGTTGGAATCGCGGCCCGAGCGCGAAGCCGGCCTCTGCGGCTTCACCCGTTTCCCTTTCTAACGCATCGAAATAATTTTTTATTGTTACCGAAGTATACATTTTCTGAAAGCTTATGAAATTCTTGAAAAGGCGTGAACAGAGCATTTTAATATAAATGCAATTATTCTCCTTCATATTTCGATCTAACCGTTACTTGAAAGACAAATCGAGGTTTCGCGCGCTACGCGCGGATGGTCGATTGGAAGTTTAAAAACGGTATTAATAAACGAAGCTACAGACTCTTAATATTGTGTGCCGTGAAAGGAGTGCGCGTACAAGACGTACGGTAAGAGAGACTACTTTGAAACAGAAAGTTTTGTTTTTATTCACGCGTGAACTTGGACGTTGGAATCGCGGCCCGATCGCGAAGCCGGCCTCTGCGGCTTCACAAGTTTCCCTTTCTAACGCACCGAAATAATTTTTTATTGTTACCGAAGTGTACATTTTCTGAAAGCTTATAAAATTCTTGAAAAGTCGTGAACAAGCATTTTAATATAAATGCAATTATTCTCCTTCATATTTTGATCTAACCGCTTACTTGAAAGACAAATCGAGGTTTCGCGCGCTCCCATACGAAAATGGTCTATGGACGTTTATGGAAAATCCTATGGTGAGCTATAACCTTCTATAGCCCTCTATGGTCAGCCATAAAAAACCATAAAACACGCTATAGACATCTATAGAAATATCTATGTCTTTAAAGCTATAGAATCTTGACCATTCTGATTTCTATAGCTGGCTAAAGAATAATTTATGGCTATGCAGCTATAGACTCGCGACTATTCAATATCCTTTAGCGAGCTATAGAAATATGTATGTCCTTGATGCTATAGATTCGTGACTATTGAATGTGCTTTAGCCGGCTATAGAGCGGTGTATAGCCTTAAATCTATAGACTCGCGACCATTGAATTTTCTTTAGCCGATTCTATAGTGTTTTATGTCACCAAAGCTATAGGCCTCCGACCTTTCAATGTGCTTTAGCCGGCTATAGAGCGGTGTATGTCCCTAAATCTATAGACTCGCGACCATTCAATTTTCTTTAGCCGCCTCTATAGTGTTTTATGTCACCAAAGCTATAGGCCTCCGACCTTTCAATGTGCTTTAGCCGCCTATAGAGTGGTGTATGTCCCTAAACCTATAGAATCGCGACCATTGAATTTTCTTTAGCCGACTCAATAGTGGTCTATGTCACCAAAGCCATAGCCTCCAACCTTTCAATGTGCTTTAGCCGGCTATAGAGGGATGTATGTCTCTCGAGCTATAGACTCGTGACCATCAATTTTTGTTAGCCGGCTCAATGGTGTTTTATATTGCTTAGGCTATAGGCCCGCGACCTTTTCTCTTTTACTGCAGATGTAGGAAAGTGGAAGACAGTCATTCATGCACTCGATCGGGGCGAGAATTTTCCTTAAGCCAGGTTAACGGGCCGTACGTCGCCGCGGCTATACGCCCGCGATCACAATAGCGTCCTTAGCTGCCTATAGGACTATTGCAGTTTTGCCGGCTGCTTTACCTGCGCATTGCCTTATTTCGGCGTCGACGTCATGTCAATCTTCCGTTTTTTTAGCTCTAATTATTTGTCTTTTCCAGTGTATTTTGTAAGTATATGTATTTATTAGCGCGCCTTCTACTTTGTCCGTGTCCCTGCCATGTTTGTATTTCTTTCTGCCTGCTGTATTAAATATTTTTAATGTTTTTGTGTATATTTCGTCGTTCTCGACGCGGCGTCAACGAACATAAACCCTCTGCTTACGCCACTACAGAGGTGAGCTCTACTCTTGTCACGACGGTCTATCGCGCTATAAAGTCGTCTACTGGACTCGAATAAAGTCTCGAGAGGGCTGTTTCGAATGCCGGTGCACATGTCATCAGTGTAGGTAGAGCAACGACGGTGTAATCGCGACGCGACAGCCGAACTGCGCCTCGATCTGGCCGGCCACGCTCGCTCTGTGGAAATGTAAGCTTGGGACTCTCGAGCAGTGTTAGCTTACTGAAGATGCAAGACGCTACTTTGTCGTCGCGAATCCTTTGCCCTTCGAATGGCTGCGAAGCCGTTCCAGCTCCCGGCGTACACTACGCAGCGTCATGATCATTCCAACAACCGTTCGCACAGCATCGGAACCTTCCGTCTGCGAGCGCCGGCGGTTTGTCGTCGCGGGGATCATGTTCGCGGGAGTTCATGTTCGCGGGGGTGCATAAAATGCTCCAATTCAAGTCGCAACGATAAATCGTCGGCGCTCGCAGATTGCCATTAGGCTCCAGAAAGATGGCGATGCTGCGCGGGCGGTCGCTGACAGGCACTGCTGCTTAGGGTACGCCGAGCACTGGAACGTTTTCGCCGGCGTTCGCAGGGCAAAGATTCTCAACGAAAAAGCAGCGTCCTGCATCATCAGCAAGCTAACGCTGCTCGAGAGTCCGACGCTCACATTTTATCAGAGCGAACGCGGGCAGCCAGATCGAGGCGCAGTCGTCTCTCGCTTCGGGATTGCTGCGTCGTTGCTCTGACTAAACAATTGACACAGTTCTCTCGAGACTTCATGAGCGTTAAATAGACGCGTCTATAGCGCGATAGAGTGTCGTGAAAACAGAAGAGCTCACCCCGGCAGGGGCGTAAGCAGCGGTGCAATGTCCGTCGACGCCCGTGTCGAGAACGGCGAAATATACAAAAAAACACAAGTTAACAGCCGAAAAAAAAAATAATATCGTTAGGCACGCGCTACCTTAGGTGCGTCCTATGTATCTCTATGGTCTGCGAATTCCACAAATCAGCAAGCGCTGTGGCTAATTTTTCTTCTTTTTCTTTAAATTATGAGACATTCAAGTCGTTGGAGCTTCTTGGAGCACACAGCCCCACCATGTGTCATCGTGGTTCGCAGAGATTGTAATTGATGGCAGTGCTATAGACTGAACTCACGGATGAAGAACGCATTACGGCAATTTTTTTTTTTTAACCATGCAATCAGAAATGCCACAACGATGCAAAGATTCCCAAAATTGAAGTTCAAAAATGCAAAAAGGACAGCGAAGAAAAAAAATATATATATTTATTTATTTACTTGTGGACATCCTGCGCAAAAAAAAAGCATTCGCCATTAATTCTTCATTTTAAATTATAATGTAGGTTACACGACGTAAAATATGGTTTCTTCACACCTGCCCCGTTTTGGGTTACTTCTGGGAAGTGCAGCTTTGGAAGTCCAAAAGCTGGCCTTCATGGAGCTGTCCTGTTCAGTCGGTAGTGACAGCAGAGTAGACGCTATGCGTGGTTGAGGCCAATCGAGTCTCCGGTTAGGGTCACAGTGACAACAGTCTCGAAGCTGGTGATAACGCTGATCACGGCACCTGCCTTAAGCCCAAGGCCACACATAGCATCCACTGCACTATCAACCTTGGGTCGAACTGTCAACAGGATATAAGTGACACATTCTCTCGTTGTGTTCATTGTTGGTATGCCCCTGAAGATTAGTCTTTGTGGTCGCACCCCCATTCTGGCCTTGAAAGAGCTCTGCTTTTCAACTCCTCTGTTTTCTCTCTCTCCCTAAGCTGAAAGCATTTTAGAAGGTGCGCACTCGGCGGACCAATAAACGGTAGACTTTTCATCGCTTAACTCCGCTCTCTGTGCGCGTGTAACGGAAGGAGCGTGATCACGTGGTTTGACGAATGACGCATTAGCCGTCGCCAATCCCGGAATGCCTGCTTGCTGACCTAGTTTCGCGTGTCGTGCGGCCCGCGGGGCTGCGGTGAATTTCGCTTCTGTGGTAAAGGGTATCTCGGTCGAAACGTTCTACCCGTATGTCGGCAACAAGCGATTTCTTCAAAGAAGCCCAAGACATTCTTGTGATACGTTCAGTGTTCGGAATCGGTTCGGCAAATGACAGCTTGTGCTACATTGTGGTGAATCTTCACGGACCCCTTCCTTCTCGGTTTTGTGTTTGAGTGGTTTTTCTGCTGTGCCCGTGTCGACAATCTCGGATTACATCTTTCAAGTTCGGTATTTTCAACGTAAGTGCGCTGCAACCTACTCGCCGACAATTGACCGCTCTGTAGTGTCTATCTCCTGGCAGTGCCTATCTTCTGACAGCTGGGAGAATATAATTTCCCCAAAATTCTACCGCCGTCGCCTGCCTTTAGCTGTCTGAAATCATGTGAGAATTGCAGTTAGAATACTGACTTTCTTATTCTCCCTGCGTTTTGTGAAACCACGTTTCATGGACACCTTTTCGTGGGTACACGTTTCCTGGACACACGTTTAGTCGAAACTCGTTACGCGAATTGCCTGCTGCAGGGACATTTTGTCGCACCTGTTTTCCTTGAGGCGCGTGCTCACCGATTCAGCCCACCCGTTCACGCCACTTCTTGGCGTGTCTGCAGCAACTCATTACCAAAAAACAAAAGACATTTTGAGTTGTTTATAAACGTCACGTGTTGGATGAAACGATCTGTCGATGAAACGTCATTCGATGAACTGATGGCAGCGACAATGAGTTGCGACTGGCAGTAGAATTTCGGGGGGGGGGGGGGGGGGGGGAATTCGGCCGGCTGCCGGAAACTAGACACTACTCAGGAATTGCCTTCGGTTCTTGTTTGCTTTGCAACATTCTCAGTTGTATAACAGCTTAGTAGTACCTCTTTACATATTACAGATTGCTTTGTTTGTGCTTGTCTACAGGATGGCCTGTGTTTAATAAACTTCTAGGAGATTTGAAAACAATTCCTTTTGTCTGTTTACCCGTGCTTTTGCAAACACCTCGGTGAGTGCATTTGCTTTTTGTTGAAATGTTAGCTCTCTGTTTTAAATGGGGTTATGAAGTTCGACATGTCTTACAAGGTTTTTTGTTTAAAGATGTACAGTGACAACAAATAATGTGTTTCACATTTCATGCGATTGCGGTAAAAAGAAAAACAGGCAGCTATAGCACGATGGTAAAGAACCCATAAGACGAGCTCTAGAAGAAGCTATAGCAAACCATACAGAGAGCAATCGGCGGCTAAAGAAACCATAGAAAAAGTCATAGGCTGCTATAGCACGGTGTCTAAAAAGATCCATGGAGTGAGCCGTAGAGACATCTGTAGCAGACCATACAAGAAGGTACGGGCGGCTAAAGGAGCCATAGGAAATGCCATAGGCACCTGTAGCAGGATGAGTATAGGGAACCATAAGACGAACTATAGAATGAGCTATAGCGGACCATACAAAGAGCTATAGGCGGCTGAAGAAACCATAGAAAAAGCCATACGCTGCTATAGCACGGTGTCTAAAAAGATTCCATAGAGTAAGCCATAGAGATCTCTATAGCAGACCATACAAGAAGCTATAGGCGGCTAAAGGAACCATAGGAAATGCCATAGGCAGGCTGTAGCACGATTGGTATAGAGAACCATAGGACGAACTATAGAATGAGCTATAGCGGACTATACAAAGAGCAATAGGCGGCTAAAGAAACCATAGGAAAAGCCATAGGCAGCTATAGCACGGTGTCTAAAAAGATCCATAGAGTGAGCCTATAGAGGTCTCTATAGCAGACCATACAAGAAGCTATAGGCGGCTAAAGGAACCATAGGAAATGCCATAGGCAGCTGTAGCCCGATGGGTATAGAGAACCATAGGACGAACTATAGAATGAGCTATAGCGGACTATACAAAGAGCAATAGGCGGCTAAAGAAACCATAGGAAAAGCCATAGGCAGCTATAGCACGGTGTCTAAAAAGATCCATAGAGTAAGCCATAGAGATCTCTAGTAAGCAGACCATACAAGAAGCTATAGGCGGCTAAAGGAACCATAGGAAATGCCATAGGCAGCTGTAGCACGATGGGTATAGAGAACCATAGGACGAACTATAGAATGAGCTTAACGGACTATACAAAGAGCAATAGGCGGCTAAAGAAATCATAGAAAAAGCCATAGGCTGCTATAGCACGGTGTCTAAAAAGATCCATAGAGTAAGCCACAGAGATCTCTGTAGCAGACCATACAAGAAGCTATGGGCGGCTAAAGGAGCCATAGGAAATGCAATAGGCAGCTGTAGCACGATGGGTATAGAGAACCATAGGACGAACTATAGAATGAGCTATAGCGGACCATACAAAGAGCAATAGGCGGCTAAAGAAACCATAGGAAAAGCCATAGGCTGCTATAGCACGGTGTCTAAAAAGATTCATAGAGTAAGCCATAGAGATCTCTATAGCAGACCATACAAGAAGCTACAGGCGGCTAAAGGAACCATAGGAAATGCCATAGGCGGCTGTAGCACGATTGGTATAGAGAACCATACGACGAACTATAGAATGAGCTATAGCGGATCATACAAAGAGCAATAGGCGGCTAAAGAAACCATAGGAAAAGCCATAGGCTACTATAGCACGGCGTCTAAAAAGATCCATAGAGTGAGCTATAGAGGTCTCTATAGCAGACCATACAAGAAGCTATAGGCGTCTAAAGGAACCATTGGAAATGCCATAGGCAGCTGTAGCCCGATGGGTATAGAGAACCATAGGACGAACTATAGAATGAGCTATAGCGGACCATACAAAGAGCAATAGGCGGCTAAAGAAACCATAGGAAAAGCCATAGGCTGCTATAGCACGGTGTCTAAAAAGATTCATAGAGTAAGCCATAGAGATCTCTATAGCAGACCATACAAGAAGCTACAGGCGGCTAAAGGAACCATATAGGAAATGCCATAGGCGGCTGTAGCACGATTGGTATAGAGAACCATAGGACGAACTATAGAATGAGCTATAGCGGATCATACAAAGAGCAATAGGCGGCTAAAGAAACCATAGGAAAAGCCATAGGCTACTATAGCACGGCGTCTAAAAAGATCCATAGAGTGAGCTATAGAGGTCTCTATAGCAGACCATACAAGAAGCTATAGGCGTCTAAAGGAACCATTGGAAATGCCATAGGCAGCTGTAGCCCGATGGGTATAGAGAACCATAGGACGAACTATAGAATGAGCTTAACGGACTATACAAAGAGCAATAGGCGGCTAAAGAAACCATAGAAAAAGCCATAGGCTGCTATAGCACGGTGTCTAAAAGATCCATAGAGTAAGCCACAGAGATCTCTGTAGCAGACCATACAAGAAGCTATGGGCGGCTAAAGGAGCCATAGGAAATGCAATAGGCAGCTGTAGCACGATGGGTATAGAGAACCATAGGACGAACTATAGAATGAGCTTAACGGACTATACAAAGAGCAATAGGCGGCTAAAGAAATCATAGAAAAAGCCATAGGCTGCTATAGCACGGTGTCTAAAAAGATCCATAGAGTAAGCCACAGAGATCTCTGTAGCAGACCATACAAGAAGCTATGGGCGGCTAAAGGAGCCATAGGAAATGCAATAGGCAGCTGTAGCACGATGGGTATAGAGAACCATAGGACGAACTATAGAATGAGCTATAGCGGACCATACAAAGAGCAATAGGCGGCTAAAGAAACCATAGGAAAAGCCATAGGCTGCTATAGCACGGTGTCTAAAAAGATTCATAGAGTAGCCATAGAGATCTCTATAGCAGACCATACAAGAAGCTACAGGCGGCTAAAGGAACCATAGGAAATGCCATAGGCGGCTGTAGCACGATTGGTATAGAGAACCATACGACGAACTATAGAATGAGCTATAGCGGATCATACAAAGGGCAATAGGCGGCTAAAGAAACCATAGGAAAAGCCATAGGCTACTATAGCACGGCGTCTAAAAAGATCCATAGAGTGAGCTATAGAGGTCTCTATAGCAGACCATACAAGAAGCTATAGGCGTCTAAAGGAACCATTGGAAATGCCATAGGCAGCTGTAGCCCGATGGGTATAGAGAACCATAGGACGAACTATAGAATGAGCTTAACGGACTATACAAAGAGCAATAGGCGGCTAAAGAAACCATAGAAAAAGCCATAGGAAGCTATAGCACGGTGTCTAAAAAGATCCATAGAGTAAGCCATAGAGATCTCTATAACACACCATACAAGAAGCTATAGGCGGCTGAAGGAACCATAGGAAATGCCATAGGCAGCTGTAGCACGATGGGTATAGAGAACCACAGGAAAGACTATAAAATGAGCTATAGCGGACTATACAAGGAGCAATAGGCGGCTAAAGAAACCACAGGAAAAGCCATAGGCAGCTATAGCACGGTGTCTACAGAGATCCATAAAGTAAGCCATAGAGATCTCTATAGCAGACCTTACAAGAAGCTATAGATGGCCAAAGAAACCAAAAGAAAAGCCATAGGTGGCTATAGCATCCTTTCTGAAGAGACCCATAGATTAAACCATACAAAGTTCGATGGCGGAATTTCTATTAAAAAAGCTATAGACAACCATAGGGGAGACCATAGGAAAAGCTATAGACAGCCATAGAAGCGGCTATAGCTAATTGGGCCAATTTTCTATAGCCAGCCATACAATAGATTTTCTATAGCCAACTATAGACCATTTTTGTATGGGGGTTGCAGCGCACTTACGTTGAAAATACCGGACTTGAAAGATGTAATCCGAGATTGTCGACACGGCACAGCAGAAAAACCACTCAAACACAAAATCGAGAAGGAAGGAATCTGTGAAGATTCACCACGATGTAGCACAAGCTGTCATTTGCCAAACCGAACACTGAACGCATCACAAGAATGTCTTGGGATTCTTTGAAGAAATCGCTTGTTGCCGACATACGGGTAGGACTTTTCGATCGAGATACCCTTTACCATAGAAGCGAAATTCGCCGCAGCTCCGCGGGCCGCACGACACGCGAAACTAGGTCCGCAAGCAGGCATTCCGGGATTGGCAACGGCTAATGCGACATCCGTCAAACCACGTGATCACGCTCCTTCCGTTACACGCGCACAGAGAGCGGAGTCAAGCGATGAAAAGTCTATCGCTTATTGGTCCGCCGAGTGCGCACCTCCTAAAATGCTTTCAGCTTAGGGAGAAAGAGAAAACAGAGGAGTTGAAAAGCAGAGCTCCTTCAAGGCCAGAACAGGGGTGCGACCACAAAGACTAATCTTCAGGGGCATACCAACAATGAACACAACGAGAGAATATGTCACTTATATCCTGTTGACAGTTTGACCAAAGGTTGATAGTGCAGTGGATGCTATGTGTGGCCTTGGGCTTAAGGCAGGTGCCGTGTTCAGCGTCACTCCCATCTTCCAGACTGTTGTCACGTGACCCTAAGCGGAGACACGATTGGCCTCAACCACGCATAGCGTCTACTCTGCTGTCACTACCGAGTGAACAGGACAGCTCCATGAAGGCCAGCTTTTGGACTTCCAAAGCTGCACTTCCCAAAAGTGACCCAAAACGGGGCAGGTTTGAAGAAACCATATTTTACGCCGTGTAACCCACATTATAATTTAAAATGAAGAATTAATGGCGAATGCTTTTTTTTGCGCAGGATGTCCAGAAATAAATAAATATATATATATATATATATATATATATATATATATATATATATATATATATATATATATATATATATATATATATATATATATATATATATATATATATATATATTTTTTTTTTTTCTTTTTCACTGTCCTGTTTGCATTTTCGAACTTCAATTTTAGAAATCTTTGCATCGTTGTGGCATTTCTGATGCATGGTTTAAAAAAAAAAAAATTTGCCGTAATACGTTCTTCATCCGTGAGTTCAGTCTATAGCACTGTCATCAATTACAATCTCTGCGCACCAGGATGACACATGTTGGGGCTGTGTGCTCCAAGAAGCTCCAACGACTTTAAAGGAATACTGAACCAAGGAATCTAGTGTCCATAATAAGTGGCGCACGTCCTTTTCACGAGCCAGCAGCCGCCGGTGCGCGCGAGCACACGCAACGAAAATGACGTCAAAGACCTTCATTCGCGGTAAAGATGACAGTGAAATGTATGGGCTTCGGGCCAAAGGAGAAAAAAACAAGTTTTTCATCTACGTAGTGGTGTCTGGTGTAAAAGGTAAGCGATTAATGGGTCTAACAAGCACGTAGCTTTCACTTGTAGAGATGAAAAGCCTGTATATATTCTCCTTTGGCCAAAATACATGCATTTAACTGTCCTCTTAAGCGCGAATGGAGGTCTTTGACGTCACACTAAACTCTTTGGTTCAGTGTCGCTTTAATGTCTCATAATTTAAAGAAAAAGAAGATGAATTAGCCACAGCGCTTGCTGATTTGTGGAATTCGCAGAACAGAGAGATAATAGGACGCACCTAAGGTAGCGCGTGCCAACGATATTAATTTTTTTTTTCGGCTGTTAACTTGTGTTTTTGTGTATATTTCGCCGTTCTCGACACGGGCGTCGACGGACATTGTACCGCTTCTTACGCCCCTGCCGGGGTGAGCTTTTCTGTTGTCACGACACTCTATCGCGCTATAGACGCGTCTATTTAAAGCTCATGAAGTCTCAAAAGAACTGTCTCAATAATGGTTTAGTCAGAGCAACGACGCAGCAATCGCGAAGCGAGAGACGACTGCGCCTCGATCTGGCTGTCCGCGTTCGCTCTGATAAAATGTGAGCGTCGGACTCTCGAGCAACGTTAGCTTGCTGATGGTGCAGGACGCTGCTTTGTCGTTGAGAATCTTTGCCCTGCGAACACCGGCGAAAACGTTCCAGTGCTCGGCGTACCCTAGGCAGCAGCGCCTGTCAGCGACCGCCCGAGCAGCATCGCAACCTTTCTGGAGCCTATTGGCAATCTGCGAGCGCCGACGATTTATCGTCGCGACTTGAATGGGAGCATTTTATGCACCCCCGTGAACATGAACTCCCGCGAACATGATCCCCGCGACGACGAACCGCCAGCGCTCGCAGACGGAAGGTTCCGATGCTGTGCGAACGGTGTTTGGGAGGACGCTGCGTAGGGTACGCCGGGAGCTGGAACGGCTTCGCAGCCATTCGAAGGGCAAAGGATTCGCGACGACAAAGTAGCGTCTTGCATCTTCAGTAAGCTAACGCTGCTCGAGAGTCCCAAGCTTACATTTCCACAGAGCGAGCGCGGCCGGCCAGATCGAGGCGCAGTCGGCTGTCGCGTCGCGATTGCACCGTCGTTGCTCTGCCTACACTGATGACATGTGCACCGGAATTCGAAACAGCCCTCTCGAGACTTTATTCGAGTCCAATAGACGACTTTATAGCGCGATAGACCGTCGTGACAAGAGTAGAGCTCACCTCTGTAGTGGCGTAAGCAGCGGCTTTATGTTCGTTGACGCCGCGTCGAGAACGACGAAGTATACACAACAAATATATATATATATATTTAATACAGCAGGCAGAAAGAAATACAAACATGGCAGGGACACGGACAAAGTAGAAGGCGCGCTACGAAATACATATACTTAAAAATACACTGGAAAAGACAAATAATTAGAGTTAAAAAACGGAATATTGAGATGACGTCGACGCCGAAATAAGGCAATGCGCAGGGAAAGCAGCAGGCAAAACTGCAATAGTGTAGTCCTATCGGCAGCTAAGGACGCTATTGTGATCGCGGGCGTATAGCCGCGGTGACATACGGCCCGTTAACCTGGCTTAAGAAAACTCTCGCCCCGATCGAGCGCATGAATGACTGTCTTCCACTTTCCTACATCTGCAGTAAAAAAAAAAAAAAAAAAGATTGCGGGCCTATAGCCTAAGCAATATAAGACACCATTGAGCCGGCTAAAAAAAAATTGGATGGTCACGAGTCTATAGCTCGAGAGACATACATCCCTTTATTGCCGGCTAAAGCACATTGAAAGGTTGGAGGCTATGGCTTTGGTGACATAGAACACTATTGAGTCGGCTAAATAAAATTCAATGGTCGCGATTCAATAGATTTAGAGACATACACCACTCTATAGGCAGCTAAAGCACATTGAAAGGTCGGAGGCATATAACATTGGTGACATAAAACACTATAGAGACGGCTAAAGAAAATACAATGGTCGCGGGTCTATAGATTTAGGGACATACACCACTCTATAGCCGGCTAAAACACATTGAAAGGTCGGAGGCCTATAGCTTTGGTGACATAAAACACTATAGAATCGGCTAAAGAAAAATCAATGGTCGCGTGTCAATGGATTTAAGGACATACACCACTCTATAGCCGGCTAAGGCACATTCAATAGTCGTGAATCTATAGCATTAAGGACATACATATTTCTATAGCTCGCTAAAGAACATTGAATAGTCGCGAGTCTATAGCCGCGCAGCCATAAATTATTCTTTAGCCAGCTATAGAAATCAGAATGGTCAAGATTCTATAGCTTTGAAGACATAGACTTTTCTATAGGTGGCTATAGCGTGTTTTATGGTTTCTTATGGCTGACCATAGAGGGCCATAGAAGGTGATAGCTCACCATAGGATTTTCCATAAACGTCCATAGACCATTTTCGTATGGGTATAATGCACGGCGCCGTCACATTAGCTAAAATGAAAGCTGCACATAGCAACGGGGCTAGAAAACATTTTATTACACGGACAAAACATTACACCGCTAAATAATCGATACAAAATGGCACGGTATGCGTATAAGACGTCTATAGAAAAATGTGATTGTTTAAGTCGAAAACATTGAGTCACGCAATTATTGTTGTAGGAATGCATATTTTATACAGAAATACTTGGACAAAATGGCGAGACACGCAGTGATTGGACACAGCCAAACTGATCAGTTAAAAATCAGGTAGACGTAGTCAACGCGGACACGGCAAGACAAGTGTCACTTCCGATCATGGAAGCCAGGGGCGGCCAGGCAGACCCGGCTAAAGAGCCGCAAAGAAAACCACTAAACTTGCAAGAGCCGCCTGGGAGAGAAAAGGCAGAAGAGGGGGGAAAGGGCGGGGAGGCTTTTGTCCAGAGCAATAAATGATACTTCAACTACTTTAGATCTATCCGAATCAACAGCAGTCCAACTGTGCGTAAGGTAGCAGTTGTACAAGACTACCAAACCGCAACCTGTCTTTCAATTTAAAACGCGTTCCATTCCTCTTTTTGGGGAAGTACTCGTGTGATCGGGAGGGGGGGGGGTAGGTTTACTAGGGTTCCGCGAGCCGCACTTTAACACGCAAGGAGCCGCATACGGCTAGCGAGCCGCGCAGCTTGGCCACCCTTGATGTAAGCGATGTTATTGCGTGCAGTCACTGAATTCTTGCATTTACCCCGTCCACATGGCAAAATGAATGTAATTTCGATCGAATGAGATTATGGGGTCGGCAAATCAGCTTCACTCAAGACCGCGAGCTGATTAAATCCCATATCACTGAATGAAAATATATTAACTTTTCCGTGAGGCAGAGGTACTAAACTTACTACTTAGTCAACTAATTTACTTCTCCCTATGAGCTCGAGCTGCCTTAGAACAAAATATAGGTTAATTTGTATACAACAATACTATTACCTTAATACAGTGAAGATTCTAGTATAAAAGCGGTAAAGACAATAAAAGAACATTAGTCTAAATAAACACATAACCACAAACAACGCACTTTCAATAATCACAGAAACTTGCATTTCACCTTCCAGTGAAAACTAGATTACCACGCATGTTTACAAATGTCGACGCAACTGCACACGGATAACGACAAAGAACAAAAATCCATCCTATCACGCGATTTAAAAAAAACAAAACAAACGGTTGCAGCACTTTACTCGCGTCTTACATGGCCAAGAAAGCCCGTAAATAAGTTGTTTCTCACCTGTCGATCGTATCCATACGTCCCACAATATCCGTGGCAAAAACATTTGAACACGAACTCCAAGAAGTATATCTCTAGAGAGGTCTATGATCTATCGATAATCGACCAGAGTCATCGATGGCTAGTTGTCACACATGTCACTCAAACCGTAGCAGGACTTGTTTCACGAATCCACGTAAATGCCGTAGTATCAAGCTGACACAAAAAAAGAACTACCCGAGACTGCGGTGATGACAGAAAAACGACGGTAAACAAGTCTCAAAAGTACCACACACGAGAGCAGCGGCGACGAAAGGCTTAACGTTGTCGACCCATCTCTTGCTCGTGTGCGCTCCCTGCGGCGATGACTGGATTTTTTTTTCGGTTTCCTTCCCTTCTGAAATGTCTCGGCGTTCCTTTTCAGACAGTCAGCAGCTCATATACAACGTAAATTTGCCAGAATCGGAGCCCGTGTGAGGGAAGAAAATGTCGCAACCGGCCGGTTCATTCGGAAAGTCTGGGGTGCTGCGGGTCTGCACGTAATTCCGCGGTTACGGGGATACTCATAAATACAAATTTGGTACTTTGAACCTTGGTAACGCGTTGTATATTACGTTTATATTATATATATAATAAATTGTACGAGACTGCGCTTTTAAAACGTATATTAATGTCGGATAAACGCGCACGAACACCACCGCGCCGCTTGACAAGAAACTTTTTTTTTCACGTCGATCGCATTTTTTCTCACGTAGTTGCGCCATGGCCTTCCTTCCTCCGACATTGTGACGTAACCACTCGGAGCGCTATGGCCTTCTTCTGTAGGAGGTGTTGGAAAAGGGCGCGCACGAGAAAAGCCGTTTGTGGAAAGGAGGTCGCTGCTCTCAACTTCAGCTTTCCCCAATTTTTACGAGTGTTTTTTTGTTTTTCTTTTTTTAGTTCACGTTCGTCTTGCCACGGCCACGGGCACGGAGTTGCAAGGGTGACGTTGCGGGCGTGTTGAGTTCGGTCTTTTATTTATTCTTGAGTTGAACTTTGAAGATGCCTACCAGCAGCTAAACGCCTTAGTAGTACACCATAATAACACCTTACTAGTGGTACAGTAGTGGTACACCATTCTTCGTTGTTGATCTGGAATGTGAAACAGCGACGACTACATGAAGGCGTCTGAATACTGACCCTGAATGTGCTACTGAGTGGAACGTGCTGTGCATCAAGTGTGTCGTCGCGGATTTTGAGTTCGGCATAGGACTAAAGGCTGGTCACGGTGAGACGCAGAGAGGAATCTCGAGTTCTCAGTAACTCAGTTTTAGAAATTCAGGTGGTTATTTACTCTGGCTGCGGGACTCCGACGCTGTAAGCGCGTCTTATACAGACTCTTCAAGTAGTTTAATTCGAAAAACAAAAATGTGTTATTATCCGAAGCTATTAGTTAGGATAAATAATCATGTTTGGGCAAGGGCAGATTACGTCCATGGGACTCGTATGATGTCAACACATCATTGCTGACGAGATAGGTGAATGCGAGTTAACACGAACGTTAAGTCTCATTCACACACGGCGCGAAGGTCATCTTATCATTGGATGTCTGAACGATCGTTGCACATTAAATAAATTCGCCAGTTTCGTCCAAATTTGGTGAACACTTTCAGCCGTGCTGGCTGCGAAATCCCGCCGATCCCCAGTACGAGCGGATTAGCTGTCTTCCTGGCAAGCATTCCGTTTTCCTTCCGGGACTAAAACATACAAATAGGAGGACTAATGGCTGCTTTTGCTCGCGCACGCCTCTCGGTTAGTCCCGGTCGAGTGCAGCTAGTCCTCAGCATTTGCGCACGGTACATGGCTCGAACCAGATGGTCTCTTCGGGGAGAAATTGGGAGTTGGCAGGACCAAATGCTGCCGTTAGTCCTTCGAGACCATCTTTTTTCTTAGAGGGTATTGGCGACGAGCGCGACCAAAAGCGTCTTTGTGGTCGGCCTTTTACAATTGGCCAAGCGCTAACTATGATGTCTTGAGCAAAATTTTTGTTTGCGTTCATTATTGTAAATAATAAAAAAAAAAAGTCTGAGTGTCAACTTGGGCGGTGTAGGACTCGACGAGCTTCCAGCGTGCTTTCTACGCACACCGCTTGCAAGCGATAATCTTGTGCGTGACGTCATAGGCCTGGAAGCCTCCGAAACATTTCGTCGCCATTAGTTTCGCGGGTTTTGCATGCCCGAGGAGTGTCCTACATGGCACGCGTGTCTCCTCGGAGGTCTTCCCGGCATATGCCTGGAACGGTCTGAATTTTGTCCACGTGTGGGACTCGGCACAAACGGAACTGTCTCATTTCCCGCAGATCTTGCCGGGCATCGTGATGAAGCTCGTCTCGTGCGTCTTCTTCCTCGGGGTCATCAACTCGGCCGGCCGCCTGGTGCTGGGTCAGCAAGTGCTCGAACTGGTCAACGCCACCACGGCGGCCAAGGGAAACCTGTCGGCCAGGGCAGACCTCTTCCACACTTTCACCAATAAACTGGACTGAAGCTCTTCTCAGAGGCCTGCGCGAGCAAAAGAAAAACAAAACCGCCCCGATCAAATTGCGAAGGATCCGTCATTTCGACGACACGTCTAGTCCAGCAACGAGGTTCTCTTGGAGCCTCGTTTCTCCGAGAAGTGGGGGACAAGAAAAGCTGCTCGATTAGATTCTAGCGCATGCTCGTTGAACGTAGAATATGAGCTGCTGTCACTCCCAGCTAGGCCAGCACGAGCGAAAAAGGAAGGTACACAATGTCGCCGCGAGACTGAATGGGCGCCATGTGCGTTTGGTGAACAGCGTGCGCACTTGAACATAGAATTATGAACGCCGAGTCACGGCCTCCGAGATTCCCTTGGCAAACCAAAACAGCCTCGGGAGGCACTCTGACAGCGGAGCTTTGTCTGACAGCAGCTTCCGTCGCAAGTTTTTTTTGTTTTATATGATATCTCGCCTTCGCTCGCTGTCAGAGAAGCCCAATGGCCGGAGGCAGAGAGTAAAAAGCATTCTGTCGTTGGAGTTGAGCTGACAAGAGGAACTACCTTTTCTTTTAAGGTGCCTCAATAGACCCTTTCTGAAATTCAGCCTGACCACTTTCATTACTATATCATGTGAGGAATGGCATATGTGCCATTTAGCATTTAGTAACTTAACTCAAATACTTTTATCCAGTATTTTGTCCAACACTGGTTTGTTATCACTACCTATACCGTGTGTACATACATTCATCCAAAATTCTTGTCACGAAGCAATGAGCTAGATGTTGACACAACCTGATCCAATAAGTAGCTATTACGGTGGCATCGATCTACGGTGTCGATGTAAAATGCACTGGAAACTCGGGCGCCTGCACGTAGAAAGCTCACATTTTCAACGAAGGCGTATTCTAATCGTGGACCCATTCCTGCGAAACTTCTCGGCGCAGCTAAGTTCCAGCGAAAAGTTATAACAATGCATTCTTGAACATTTCAAAAAAGTTTACCACCGGTGGACGCGGTCGTCCTTCGGTCGTAAACCTTCCCTGGCAATGGCCTTTTTTATTTCAGCATGTTTTCTGCTTTTATGGTCATCTATAACAGTGGTTCTCAAATGGGGGTCCGCGGACCCTTTGGGGTCCGCGAAGGCATTCTAGGGGTCCGCGAAGCCCGGCCTCATCAGCAAACCCCGGAAATAAAAGTTTATTTTTTATTTTTTCAGATCGAGAACTGATTCAGATTTCGGACGAGTTTTCTCGTATGTATGTCAATAAGAGAAGCCTACATCACACTAGTCCTTAGTTATATCCATTTATTCAATCATTATTATATTTAACCTTTACTTTTAACCTCCTTTCACCACGAACGGGATCGTCCTATCATCTCCGCTGATCCACAAGGGGTACGCGAAACATCGATGGTTGAGAGCCACTGATCTATAAAAAGAGGGTAAAACAGTCCGGGTTATAATAGGGTGCCCGCCTGAACATATAGCAAACTGGCGCGCCAAAAACCAAATGGTGTTTCAAAAACCAGACTCAGAAATACAGGCGAGAATACTGCAATTCTTTGATGTCTCAGACAAGCACAGTGATAGCGGCGCTTCAACACAGACTACAGTGTGATCTTTCCCTGGACAACTTGTGTCGCCTGCTAAGGCCTCCTCTTGCCTAGGAACTTGGGATACCTTTTCCCCTCAACTTGCTACGTCTGTATGCTGTCCCTCGTTCAAGAAGGGCTTTCTTGTGCAGACCATCTCCCCGCCTCGCGCTTCGGCTCTCAAAATAACAGCGCAAGTATGGAGTTACACACACACACACGTTAACACAGGCCACAAAACAATCATACACACTCTAAAAAAAGGATGTAGTGGGTACACCCACAGGGAGTGAGAGTGCTGCCACATATACTACACCCATAAAGGTGTCCCAGTACACCTCAAGACGAGGTGCATACATACACCCTTTTTCAGGGTGCATATGTGCACCCTTTTATACACCTCCAGCATTCGGGGGTGCACAGATATACCCCATATTGGGGAGTGGCACTACTACTTTCTTGCACCCTCTCTGACTTTTCAGTGTGCAGGTACACCCCAATTAAGGTACACAAGTATTCCCTTCTCTACACCCACGCAATGTGTTGGGAGTAAAGATACACTCACCAACAGGTTTACTATTACACCGTTGTTTACACCCACCCCGCTCATAGGGAACAGAGATACACCCGCCAACAGGGTTTACTGTTACATCGTTCTTTACAGCCACCACGCTCATAGAGAACATAGATACACCTCATTCAATGGTGTACCATTACACCTCTTTGTGCACCCACCTCAAGGAAACCTGTAAAAAATGTACGCGCCCAGGAGGTTGCAAAAAGGCAGGTAAACAGACACAAGGGGTTGTTTTCAAATCTCCTATAAGTTTATTAGACAGCCTATTCCGTAAACAAGTACAAACGTGCAAGCAATCCGTGATATGTGAAGATGTACAACGAAGCTCTTACACAAGTGAGAAGATTACTGAGCAAACAAGAACCGGGGTGATTCTTAGGTAGTGTCTATTCTCCCAGCAGCCGGCAGAATTATTACCCGAAATTCTGCCGGACAGTCGCCACTCATTGGTGATACAATCACGTCATCGAACGACGTTTCATCGACACGCGATGTTTCATAGACAGCTTAGATTAGCTTTCTTATATTAGCTTTTTTTTGTAATGAGCCGCCCTACACTATATGCGCGAAGTGACATGTACGGGTGGCACAGGTGGGGTAAAAGTTTTGTAATGAGCCACCGCAGACTGTCGCCACGAAGCGACGTGAACGTGTAGCTGGGTCGGTGAGCACGCGCCTCAGAGACACACGCACGACGGAATGTTCCTTCAGCGTGCATTTCACGTAACGAGTGACGATGAAACGTGTCTACAAACGGGTATCAACGAAAAGTTGTCATAAAACGCGTCTTCACAAAACGCCGGAGAGAATAAGAAAGTCAGTATTCTACCTGCAGTTATCACCTGATTGTAGACAGCTAATGGCAGGCGACTGCCGATTGAAGTTCGGGGAAACTATTCTCTGGCTGCTAGGAAATAGACACTGCCTAATTTTAGAGGTAATCCGGAACGGAACGGTCGGTTGCTGCAAAGGAGTAGGTAGCAGCGCACTTACGATGAAAATACCGAACTGAATTATGTAATCCGAGATGTCGACATGGGCTCACTGCAGAACAACCACACAAACACAAAACAAAAAGAAAGGGGTCTTCGAAGATTCAACACAATTGTGGCTAATTTGCCAAACCGAACACTAAACGCATCACATGAATTCCTTGGGCTTTTTTTGAAGAAATCGCTTGTTGCCGATGTACTCCTAGGACTTTCAAACACTGGAAGCCTTGGTGCACTCGAATACGTTGTCGCGGACGAAATCTCCGGCAGTCCAGCTGGTCGCAGCACAGCACACAAGAAACTGGGCCGGGAATCAGACATTCCGGGATCGGAAAGAGCTACCTCGTCATCCGCGAAACCTTTAGCACATGATCAGCTCCTGCCATAACCCGCGCCCAGTCAGCGGAGTAAAGGGATAAAAAAAGCCCCCGGTTCATTGGTCCGGCGACTGCGCAGCTTCTTCCACGCTTTCAGCTCAGGGAGAGAAAGATAGCAGCTCTTTCAAGGCCAAAGAGGCTGTCCTCGCAAAGGCGTATTTTCAGGGTAGGCCCGTTCACACTCTTGCGACCGAGCAGGACCGAGAGAGACCAGACCGTTTTTTAAGCCTCTTGCGATCTCTTAGGACCAGCTCCGCTGCAGCGCAATCCGGTCCTAAGAAGTCGCAAAAGGCTAAAAACCGGTCTGGTCTCTCTCGGTCTTACTCGGTCGTAAGAGTGTGAACGGCACTTTATCCCAACAATGAACACGAGAGGATTTGTCCCTTATATCCTTTTGAAAATTCGACCCAAAATAGTGCAGTGGATGCTACCCGTGGCCTTGGCCTTCAGGCAGGTGCCGTGCTCTGCCTAATCTCTAGCTTAGAGACTCTAGTGACGTGATCCTACCGGAGACCGATTGGCCTAAAACAAGCATAGCGTCCACTCCACTGTCAATACCGAGTGAACAGGACAGCTCCATACTTTCTAATGGTGAATTCCACTCGTAGATCCGGAGCGCTTTCCAAAATTCACGAGGGAGGCAAACTTCCGCTCCATGGGACCCGCTCCGAATCGACGAGGGGAAGATAAACTTGCCTTTTTGGAGCGACCTCCCCCACACCCCTCCCCATCGCTTCCCCCTCCGCCGTTCAAAATAGCCGCTGCTCGAACTTGACAAGCCCACCAACGCCTGAGCCGGCTGATCCTTCCGACGCAGAAATAACACGCGACACAGGCGGGCGAAATTACACGGACCACGGCGCTCATGTCGCAAATAACGGAGATGTTCGCGTTCGGCACCGTCACATACCTTTCGGCCGCGTCGAAGCGGCGGGAACGGACAGCGATTGCGAGCGGTAGAGTTTAGATTTCTGGTACGACTTTGATAAACACAGAGGTAACAAGCCATCACTTGCACGGTCGTTGCCCAATCTCTTCTTCCTTTTTTGGACGAAAAAACGCCGGTGGAAAAGGTAAACAATCATTGGCTACGGAATGAACAAGCCTAACCTTGCGTCTGCCTCCGGCTTTCCTGTCGTTCTTTTTCTCATTCTTCCTGAAGATGACCAGCTCGAGCCAGATCTGCGAGCGGAATATGCGCGCTCCAAATGGAGCGCTTTTGGAGCGCTCGAGATCTGCGAGCGGAATGGACCTCTTGGCGAATATGTGCTGCCACCTAGACACGCGAATCGGTTCGAGACTAGGTGACTGGAAAACAACGCGCGCCCAAGGCCTCTGCACCCGTTCACACCCAAAACGTCAGACATCCTGTTCACCCATTGAGGCGATGTGACCTAGATACGGCTCCCCCAAGCTCACCTTTGTCCCATCGTGCGTAATCTTCCGCCCCGAGGTCGACACAACGAAACCGCTCAAAGGCGAGAAATGCAAGATGGCGGACTGTTTGGAACTAGATACTCTCGAACCCAGGCGCATGAAATACTCCGCGCATGCGCACCGCGTATTTCTACAAAAGGTCCATTCACCATAAGAAACTGCCCAACCCCAAAAGTGACCCCCAAGAGGGAATCCAAGCACAAGGTGATCGGGGTGCGTGGCTAGCGTGGCGATGCACTGATACACCTAGAGGTTTTAAGGGAGAGGAGAATGCTCATTTTCGGTGTACAAGTACACTGGCTGGGCAACGGAGGGTGTATCTTTCAGAAAAAGGGTGCATGTGCGCCTGATACCCTTTTTTTATTAGAGTGCTTAGTTAAACAATCACACCATACAAAACACTCACACTGAGCTGACTCAGAGCTCAAGCTATATTTGCACTTATTTTTCTTCTACGCCTCTTCGAAACATTCGTGACGATTGGCTTCTTTTTCTTCAGCGTCCCATGAAATGACAATCATGTACGTTTATCCTATAGTAGACAGATAAGCTAATTCTTTTCCTGAAAAGTGAGTGATGGAGTGGTGAACACATTTATCTTCATACCTGGCAATATGTTCCGCTTCCACAGTCTCTCTAGTCATTTGTTTACCGCTTCTGCCCAGCACTGTACACCTATCTAGATGTGCCGCACATCCGCAATCGCGGCAATGTAGACCTAATGCCTGAGTTGGTCTAGTATGTTATTGTTGTGCTCACGGAGTCGATCGTTTAAGCATCTCCCAGTCTGGCCGATATATCGTTTCCACAGGAGAGGGGAAAAGAATACCCTTCTCTGCACGAACGAAATTGGTCTGCTGTTTTTTTGTGCAGCTCGCTGAATTTTGCGGAGGATTGTTTACTTTCTTGCATAAGCTGGAAGCTTGTGGAGCCGAGAGGATGACGTCGATGTTGACTCTGTTCGCCACTTTTTAAGGCCAGGGAGACGTTGTGGATGCAAGGCACAACAATGGGTCTAGTGACCTGTCTCTTGGTTCGTCTGATGACATCTTTTTTCTGCGCACCATGATAGACTGCTGCAAAAAGCTTAGACTCCCCGGAAGTCGTGAACATGTTTCGTTACGTAGACGATTACATCATCTTTCTGACGTCGACAAAAGCAAGTTTCCCACCTCGATGACTACAGTTCTGTCCAATTTCGAAAAGTGCATGAATCCGTTGAGCTTACACAGAGCTTCCAGTTGAAAGATCCATAGATTCCTGGATCTACGAATATTTTTATTGACCTTTCGCGTATGCTTGGTTTTACGAGCCACGAGGACTCAAGCCGCTCATTTACTTC
>JABSTQ010000655.1:0-52684 GCA_013358835.2 Ixodes persulcatus
CCGGGAAGTCGAGCGTTCGATAAAATTAGTTGTGGCGCGAACGCAAACACGGTTTAGACCATCGAAGTTCATAAAGAGCAAGAAGGAATGACTGTCGCTTGCACTAGCGCATATTTAGAAGGTGACATGCTCTAACCAGTGGCGTAGCCAGCAGCTTTTCCCGGTGTATGCGTGTGCGGGTGGAGGAAGGGGGAGAGCGGCGGTTCGGCGAGCCGAGCGGCCGGGCGACAAGACGCCTTTTGAATTGTGGGTCGCCTACGTTTAAGGCGTGAGGGGTATGAGGGTTTCTCTTTTTGGGGCCGTTGGTGTGTCGCGTTCGGACGTTAAATTGAGCATTTGATGAAATATTTGAAATCTCAAAGATTTTTTTTTTTTCGCAGAGCAGTAGTTGATCAGGCATTCATTGGCGGCACCGGCCAACCGGCGCGATTAATTCTGAACGTCGTTGATATTTGTAAAAGTCAGTGTTAAACACTAATTTTTATTATCAACGTTTTTTTTGTTTTTTTTTTTTAATTAACGATGTTTAATAAATAGTTTGGTAAAATCTCACGTTACGTTGAAATACCGAGTATAAATGTCTGAGCTAATTATTCGTGCGCTTCGCAAACATTAATAATAGTATATTACGGAATAAGGTCATGAAGTTGTTACAGGCAGCGAGGCTAGCAGTATTGTCTTGGTATTTTATTTGCCTGTGATCAGGCGTTTCTAAAACTCTGATCATTTAGTAGGCGAGTTAGATATAACTCAAGTTTGCATTATTTGAAGTTGATTGAATATACTTCTTTCGTCCTGCGGCAACGTTGTAGGGTGATTTCGTCGAGGGTACTGGATGGCTGCTACCTTGGACTCATCTCGTGACAGTTCTTAACACTGCTTACTGCAGGTAAGCGGAGTCCGATATTTTATTTTGATTTTCTTGTTCCGATTTGTGCACTTGAAATGGGGTTTTTGATCTTTATGTTTATTTTGTGTGTGTGCTGTTTGTTGATGTCCGAGAGAAAATTGAGTGTATACGTCGAGTAAATAAATTAGAGTAAGATACACAAGGCGCTTGAGTCTGTCTTTTTGGTGTTTTTTTTGTGTTTTCGTGCTTTGTGCTGTTATTCTCATGTCTAAATAAAACATAGATTCAATTTTAAATTTTATTTTGGCAAATTAGTTCGGCAAATAAATTTACATATTTGCTGAAGTTCGACATTCGGCAGTTAGAAATTATTCGTGCGCTTCGCAAATATTAATAGTAGTATATTACTGAATAAGGTCATTAAGTTATTGCCGGCAGAGAGACTAGCAAGTATATTGTCTTGGCTTTTTTTTTTTTTTTTTTGCGTGCGATCAGGCATTTTTAAAGCTGATCATGCAATAGGCGAGTCAGATGGCTAAGTTTACATTATTTGAAGTTGATTGAATATATTTCTTTCTTACTGCGTCAACGTTGTAGGGTGATTTCGTCGAGGGTACTGGATGCCTGCTACCTTGGACGTCAACTGGCAGGTAAGCGTAGTCAGATATTGTATTTGATGTTCTTGTTCGCATTTGGGCACTTGAAAAGGTTCTTGATTTTTATCTTTCTTTTTGTGTGTGGTGTTCGTTCATTTTCCAGAGGAAATTGAGGGTATACTTCGAGTAAATAATTAGAGTAAGACACACAAGGCGCTTGAGTGTGTCTTTTTCGGTGTGTTCTTTTTCTGTGTTTTTGTCCTTGTGTGCTGTTCTCCTCATGTCTAAATAAACATAAATTCAATTTTAATCTGGCAGAGCACTTCGGCAAAAATATTTCCATATTTGCCAAAGTTCGGCAGTTAGGTTTCGCGGTCATAGGGATCTGCTGTGGTGCTGAGTAGCTAATGTGGTGTAGCGCTCTGTGGTGTATGTTCTTCCTCTGCCCTTGTCTTAAAGCGCAGTCATGTTTTTCATGTACAATACCAACTCGCTCAACAATCAGCACTTGTATATACTAACCTGCTACAGTAGTTGTACCCCTTTGACTAAGATTTGTTATAAGAACTTGAGATTGCGCGAGTTGGTTATTCATGTTTTTCGACGTAGTGCACTCGAGAAACTGTCACTGAAGCATTCACACACCCAAAGAACACACACACCGTGTGTGTGTTCTTTCGGTGTGTGAATGCTTGAGTGTCAGTTTCTCGAGTGCCTACGTCGACAAATAAAAATAAGATTTGGTAGTTACCTAAGTAAATCGGGGTGACAAATTTAAACATGACCGGTGAATACAAAGTGCTTACTAATCTACGATTACCACCCGCCATGTGATAATTTTAGTCAGTGGTAATTAGCCAACAGTTAAACTGGTCACGTCTGGAAAATATGGTCGATGCTTTATAATGCTGGAATCAGTGGCCCATCAAATGCTCCAAATGCGTCTTAGAAAAATCTAATATTTCTTCACAGTTTCTTCAAATTGGGGATGATATGTATCAACTTCATATCACATGATTTCCACATTTTTTTTGGTTCCAGGCAGGGAGTGCAATCTACCCGGTGGCTGTCAGCTCAAGCCTAATTAATCCTGAGGCGCCAAGCTATGTGGCAGTGGAGGGAGACCTCGAAGCCGCGTCGCCTGCTGAGGCAGTCCTGGTTGCATTCTGCCTCTAGATCATCTTTAGCTACGACTAGAGCCCCGAAAGTGTTGTTCCAGGTGCCTTCATTGCGCTTAGTGGTTTCATCTTAGAACTTTTATAAGATGTCTAGTCATGCCATTGATTTTTATGCCATTTTGTTTGTGACAGCCACAATAAAACATTGTCATGTACTTTCAGAACTAGGCCGTCTTCATCTATTATAAGGCCCACCCTTGAAGCACGTACTATCACACCCACAAAGGGCCATAGTAGCTTTCTTTAGAGGGTAAAAGTGATTACATCAAGTGTGCATTTAATCTGTAATAAGGTGGTGAACTGGGCCAGTTGGTAGCTGTTATACATGATGGGGAACACAGCTCGGAAAGCGCGGACTACGAAGAACAAACACGACAGGACAGCACTTTTCTGTCGTGTTTGTTCTTTGCAGTCCGCAATTTCTGAGCTGTTTTCCTCATCGTGTGTATTTAACCCTTAAGTGGATCATAGTTCCCTCCAAAGGAGGTAAAGCAGCGCCCTCAATTATGTCGTCTACCTCTCAAAGGATTGAAACTCCCTCCTAAAGGAGGTAAAGGCTGACCCTGAAAGGATGCACTTTTAACACCAAAAGGAACTAAGGTTACCTCCAAAAGGAGGCAATGTTGCACCCTAACATAGGCGGTAAGTTTGCACCCTCGTTGCAGGGGTAACGATACCTCCAAAAGGGATTGCCCTGTGTGCAAGTCGGTTACCCCCTTAAGGAGGGTACTACAGTACCCTTTTTTTTAAGAGTGTGATCGGTATTGTGCGTATGCGACGGCCATGTTAAACATATACGTCCGATTAGTAAGTTCTATTTGATTGATTAGTCGATCGATTAATCAATTTCGGCGAGAAAACACTTCTGTCAGGGTGATATGCTCTTTTTTTACAGTTTATGTGTGTTGGTGCTGCTTAGCCTTCCTAATGCCCGGTTCCCACTAAAGCGACAAACAGAAACCACCGACACCGACAAGCCTTAAGCACGTGCAGCATAAGCGCGCCAAGGCACCTTTCTAAAGGTTGCAATCACTCGTGCTTGCTTCATGAGCACCAAAAGACTGCAAGCCTGCCACGGTGAAGCCTGCCAAAGGTACAGTGTACTCAACTGTTAAATATAACGCGAGAGCGGTGGCCGGAGAGACTGCATGCGTCATCTACCGGCTCACTCTGGCAGCTTATGCCGCTGTTATTTTCCAGAGTTTCACTCCCAACTTCGAAACAATCGCCGATGCATGACTTGGCGATAAAAAAAGAAAGAAATGTCGCTTTATGATTTTGTTTTTGTTGTTTAAAGAATGTGGCCTTTATCCAACGAGGTAGAGGGGCTTAGAGCGATAAACCGGGGTTCCGGTCTGCACTCGAAAGTGACCCCCATAAGGCGGCTGCCATTGTACGCAAATTTGACCACTCGTCACGTGATCAACCAAATACGTGACGTCACATGAAAGATGGCAGCGCCCAGGCAGCGGCTGGCCCCTGCTGGGCCGGAGTATTGGCAGCGCCCAGTGTCGGATGCTTTGTTCGTTGTTCATCTCGGCGAGTTGATTTCAGACGCGAAAGCCGTCATATGAGGCCGTTCGAAAGCGACTTCAGAGTTTAGCGTGGTGTCTGACGTAAGTATAACGTGAAATACGGAGGAACGGTGTGCATTTCGCTGGTGACCGACGGGGAATATTGCCATGAAAGCGACAATCGGCCCTACGTTGCTCGGACCTCGGATTGATTCGGATACCGCTAGGATAATTTTAAGGTGACGTTTCTGTGCTCTCGCTGACCATCGGGATCTTCGAGGTCTGCAGTGAAGCGTGTGCAATATATTGGATACACAGTTTGGTGACGGAAATTGCGTGAGTCGTGCTTGGCAGTGTGCACAGTGCAATCGTGGTGCCGCTTCGTTCAAATGACCGAAGGTTCACTTTGGTTGCGCGGTGAACCGGAGAGCTGCATTAATAATTCCCGTGCCGTGCTAAATGATACTGTGCTGCTTCCCAAATTGTTCCGGCGTAGACCTGCACTTTCACGGAGCACTGGTGCGCGGCGCACCGAAGAGCTGCCTTCAAGCTGGTAGTTCCTGTGCCGTGCTTTAGGTGATGCTGTGCTGCTTCCTAAATTGTTCTGGCGTAGACGTGCACTTTCACGGAGCACAGGTGTTACAGTTGGTATTGATTCCGCTGGTCTGTTGCACGCTTTGTCGGCACAGAAGTTTCATCAACACTCGTTGCGCGAATTTCAAGCTGTACGTACATTTCATCACGCGTGTAACCTACCCAGTCCGTCCGTTCACGCCGCTTTGCGATAACAGTCGGCAGCGGCTCATTACCAGAAAAGTGGTCCCACATACATTTCAGTTCAGCTCGTCCACGGCAGTCACAAACCCCGAAGGAGAGGATTTATTCGGACAGAATGCGACTAAAGCAATGCAGCTTTTTTAGTGGTCAGGATAGATTTTGTTCTGTCTGTTTTGTTATATTGTCACGGATGCTTGCTCCAGTACTATTTTATCAATATTTACTATTCTGGAAAGTTCCAGGCCATGCTCAGCTGTCATCTCATGTTCTGGTGGAGGTGCTGCGCACTTTGCCCATAGCCCTTCACTCTGTGTGGACCCTGGCGGCTCCTCAGCCGAGTTGCCCGATAACAATTAAGACACGGGTGGCGGTCTTAAACGCCCGGCGAGCCGTGAACCAAGTCCTATTCAAAGCCCTGCAGAAAAACCGCAAGACAAGCGAGTACCACAAGGACGAACCTCGGAAATACACCACAAAGAACCTGAAATCCGAGCCAGTCGCTGCTACCAGCAAGAATCACCGGAATTCGATCTTTTGCCAGAAAAACCGAAGCTGACTAAGCCAACAATGACAAACCTGTAGCAGCAAACCGTGTCCGCTCCCTCCATCGTTTGCATGCCCGTCGCACGTCACACTCCGATGCCCTTTCACGCAAGGTGTGTGAAGACGTCGAGGGCTGGATTGAAATATATGGCCGTGTCGCCCGCCACAGTGGGTAGACGGACAACCAGCTCCTGCAGAACCTATACTTCTCGTGAAGAAAATGCCAGACACTGGTTTGAGAACCACAAATCCTCCTTAACGTCGTGGGAAGTTTGCAAGATTGAGCTGAAGTGCACGTTCATCAGCCAACATTGACCAGAGAGAGCCGAATTTTATATTCTGTCCAGGATGCGGCCCCAACGAGAGCGTCACCGCCTTCGTGGAAGATGTTTTGGGCCTGATCGAGCACCCCCGCCAACCCCGATGTTACAGAAGACAAGAAGCTAAGACTCCCATGTCCCTCATGTGAGGTACAACACCTTCGGCAGCCTTGTCCGCAACTCAACGACAACAGTCGAAGGGTTCATATCACCGAGGCTTCCAACATTGAATGTACTCTGCAGGCCCGTGCCTGCCATTATCAACAACTCCCCAGCTTCTCGCCACTCGAGCCGTCCAGCTGAAACTTCGAAGCCAGCCTCCCAGGCATCCGCGACATCCACGACGTTGTCCGGGAGGAGACCAGGAAGCTACTTCCTGCCATCAGTTGCCCGGCTTTTATTTTGATTGCTGAGATTGTTTCGGAACAAGTTCGACAGGCAATTCATCTGGAGACTTCTTCGAGCGAAGCGGCATCTGACGAACCGAGGGCGACTGATGCCACAAAGTCACGACGACCGCCATCGGCTACCCGTCACTACTCAATGCCAATTCAACGAGACACCCCAACGCCGAAGAATTCATACATGTCCGAGCGTGCTGCTTTGATGCAGAAAACTACCAGGAAAATTTGCGGATTAGAAGCCAGCTCTGCAGCTTCAGTGCATCAGATGTCAGTGGCCGCACATGACGTATGATTACAAGACGACATCAGTCGGTCAAAGTTGCCACTCGACCAAACTGAACACCGACGTGCAAGGAGCGTCATCCAACAACAAAGACCACAGGTATTATGACTGAACACCTGACACAAGACTGTCGTAGAAAGAACTCGTTATGAAACCATTTGCAGAGAACCAATAATTATTTAATCAAGTGGAAATAAACATATTTGATAAACTAACCAAATAAACATATTTCTGCTCGCCTTAACGCCTTCAGAGTCTATGCACAAAGAATTGTGTTACCGTGCGTGCTGGACCTTTTGACGACACTCGCATCTCTGACCCCGCAATATTAATTAATGGGACATACCAGACTGGCAGACTGGTTGCATTGGGCTGCACTCGTTCCACGTCTCCTGAACATGTGGCACATCCGAAAACTAACTCCAGTGATGTGAAAATGTTATTTATTAATTTATTCACTCCAGAGGCCTTTGTAGGCATTCCAGAGAGGATACTTAAAACTACACACATGATAACATTAAAGCACACTGCTGTAACTTGTTAATTGCAAAAACAAACACACCTCTGAGCATCTAGTTTAATAGCATGTGTTGATGGATTGTTATGTAGCAGGACACTTCCTATACGTATGACACAATAGACCCTTTGCACAACTCCATCAAGCAGCACGATTGTCGCCATTTTTTTTTTTTCGGCGTAAAGCACTCGAATGGGCCCCTGTTCACGTCGAACTCTAATGCAGTATTCGAGTCCAATAGGCGCTCAGCCGAGATCACAGTGATGGCGGACATAACACTCTTGTTGAACAAATGCCCAAAGTATGAAGGCCTTGGGCAATTAGAGTAGTAGCTACTGTAATTTGTTCCATCACAATTTGGCATGTGGCGAAGGCTACAGTCTCGGTGATTCAATATGCACGTTGGAGGGAGGCACATGACAACATATCATCAGAGTGCTCGTCAGCACAGATTTATCACACGCCTTCACTCCGTCTCTCTGATTGGCACAAGGGGGCTGTTGCGGTTGCCCTTTCCTAAGTTAGGGTGATTCGAAGTATAGGCAGACCACACTTTTGAAAAAAAAAAGTCTATTGAAGAGACCGAAAGGAATGGTATTTAACATTTTTCAAAAAGACTGCTTTTCGGGCAAGGGATGAGCACACATATGAATCATCTTGTACAGGTAACTAGAACAAGTAAATAATTGACCGACTAATAAAATGCGCTCTTGATGAAAAAAAAGGTACTGCTGCAATAAATCCTACGAAAGACAAAAATGAGCAGTTAATCTATGCGTACACCAAACGGTCTGTAACGATTTATTCATCTTCAAACTCAATAAAAACGTCATCCTCGCAGCCGAAAATAAGTGTGCAATTCGCACTCACAAAAAAAGGTAGAAAAGCGATCGAATGTAGAATCGTTGATTAGCACAAAAGGTTAAAGATCGCAGGAACTTCCTCGCTAAAATTTTCTATGGTTATTCGGTGACGCAGGGCTGAAACAACTTCCCCTAGGCCGTCACGCGACGTATACCTTTCGCTTCGATTCTCAGACGTTCAAACGAAGCAAGAAAAATGCGAATATATTATGCTAGGAGTTATATCGTAAAATTGTTTACAAGTACAACACGTAAAGATCGCACGAGCTTCCTCGCTAAAAGTTGGCTGTGATTATGCAGTTACTTAGGGCTGAAACGAATTCCCCTAGGCCCTACGTCCGACGCATACATTTCGCGTCGATTCTCAGACATTCCAACGTTCAAACAAAGCTAAGAGAATGCGAAAATTGTATGCTAAAAGCACTCAAAGTTCTATCGATCCTCGAACACATCCGGGAATCCGGGCACCAGTACGGCGATACGGCTGATGCTGTCTCACGGGTGTTAATATCCAGATGATCCAGGACGATCTTGCGGAAAATGGGTATAAAGTCTCATTCCTTCATGTTTTCACATGATACTTGCGCCAGCGAGCACAAAAATTGACCGCATCTCCACGTGGTGAATGATGTTGCTTGGGGCGAAGCTCTGGTGGTGCTTGTCTGCGTAGACGCCGAGCCGCAGCATGCCGAGCCTTTTCATTCATGTCAGTAGGAGAATGTGTAGTTTTCTTCCTTCTCTTGTTTTAAGCAGACAGATGGCATGGCATCTCAGAACCCCCTACTCAATTTTTCTTATTTTTCTTTGAGCCTTTTCATTTATGTCAGTAGGAGAATGTGTGGTTTTCTTCTTTTTCTTTTTTTTTATTCTTTTTATTTTTTCATAATTCTTTTCATCTTTTTTTTCCATTTTTTTTTTGCCCTACACGAGCACGTGAGCATGTGCTCACGTGCTCGTGAGCACGTGATCTCACGAGCAGAAGCACGAGCACCCAACGCCGGCCTACGGCGGACAACGCACGGCGGACGGACATGGCCAGCCCCTAAGGAGCTTCGCCCCTAAAAAGCCCGAAGTCGTTGGAAAGCAGCTGCACATCACGGCAACCGCACACCGAACAAACTCGCATTTACTAGCTCTGGGCGCTGCCATCTTACCGATGACGTCACGGCTTTTGTGAGGTCACGTGACGAGTGGTCACATTTGCGTAAAACATGGTGGCAACCGGGGGGGTGCCACTTCCGAACTTCCGGTTTATCACTCTAAGCCCCTCTACCTCGTTGCCTTTATCAGAGAAACTGCAAGATCACCGACATATGGTAGCCCCGCATCGTAAATGCGTAGGTGTGACTTGGCAAAAACGAAAAAAACAAACAAGTGAAAATTTAAAGCGTGGGTGATAAAGAAAGAAGCGAGGAGGTCATGCGCTAATTGTATCGTTGAGTGGCGGCAATCGAAAGAAGAGCCACCTTATTCTCTGCCGCATCATTGATTTAATCGCTAGACAGCTCTGACATCAGTTTCAGCCACCGCTCCCGCGTTATATTTAACAGTTGCGCACACTGTACCATCGCGTGAACGCTGCACGTGCTTGAGACTTCTCGGTGTCGGTGGTTTCTGTTTGTCGCTCTTGTGGGACTCGGGCATAGCGCTGTCATTTTACCCAAACCGGGGGTTGACAGTTTTTTGGAAACAAAATATAGGAAAGAATCAAAGAGAATGGTGCTGACCGCATACCTTGCACGTTGACCCTTTCCATAGATTCGACGTTCTTGAAAAAGTTGACGTCTATAAGTGACGCGCAGTGGATGACGCAGTCCACTCCGGAGAACGCTTGCGTCACTGCCTCCACGTCGCAGATGGTGCCCACAATCTCCCTCATCGGCGTGTCGGTGCGGTGTCCTGCGAATTTAGCATTACGTCAAAATACGACTTGCACGTGATGAGATCGCATGCTCATCGTGGTCATTTCTAATTGACATTACAAGGAAAAGCGAATTCGACAATGCGAAATGATCACTACAGAAGGTACACGCTTAACAGAAAAGCCACAACAATGGCCTCTCATATGACGTCAGTGCAAGCCATGCCTATGTTTTCATGAGTTCCTCTGTCAATCACCTCGCGGTGCATTTCTTGTGTCGTGTGGAGATTGGAGTACGAAATGTCACAGAACCTCGTAGAAGATTGGATGGCTCCTGAAGAAGCATCTTGTTTTTATAACATTTCGGGCAAGATGCTATACTTATTATCGAAGATAGGCGCCAAAAAAACAGGGACGAGAAGAGACGTAAACACTGCCGCACTCGCAACTAACATTTATTGAAAAAACGAATCCCTTATATAGCCTCGAAAAAACCCTTCGTCACGACTAGGCACGGTGTAGACCCGTTTCTATAAAATCAAATGCTTTTCTCGATAAGGTTATTGACGTGTCACTTGCGCACATCTTGCCCTTTGCTTTGACTTCAAACGCCTCGTGGAGCTCCCTGGATATCTTATAGGCCAAGATGTGCACAAGGGACACGTCAATAAGCTTATCAACAAAAGAATTTGATTTTCTAGAAACGGGTCTACACCGTGCCTAGTCGTGACGAAGGGTTTTTTCGAGGCTATATAAGGGATTCGTTTTTTCAACAAATGTTAGTTGCGAGTGCGCCAGTGTTTACGTCTCTTCTCGTCCTTGTTTTTTCGGCGCCTATCTTCGATCATGAACCAACTGGCCCAAATTGCCATCTTTATGCTATACTTAATTCGTTTCACCTTAGGCCCAAACGCAGCCGACGTACGAACTGATGATACCATTCAGACCGCGGTCACCATCATCGCTTTTGTCATGTTACGTGTTCTATTATCGCTGAACCAATCATAAACAGAAAATGTCTAGTGACTTGCGCTTTTGACGATGCTTCATTGGTCCCATTTGGTCGTAGCGTCGGCTGCGTCTCAACTTCAGCTGAAACGAAGTTGTCATTGAGCGGCTTTCCAACAGGAGCTGATGATATGATAAAGATCTCACCCAGATTGTTCTTGTAGGGCCTGGCATCAAAGAGTCGGATTTCTCTGACCTTGGACGGGTCATCCTGCAGGAGCCTCACGACGTGTTGGCCCAGGAAGCCACTGGAACCGGTCACAAGGACGACCGCAACAGGACGTCCTCCTGAAAGAGCATCAAATGTAGAACAGGCAGTCACACTTTTGCCACGTCCCAGCTTTCAACCATCATCAAATGCGAATGAACGGATTTGAATGTGCACATCATCACTAGTGAAGTTTTTGGTTTGATTTTTAAACGGACTCCTTCCTCGTTCTCATCAAAGTGCAAGCCATCGAAATAGAATAGTTTTTATAGAATAGAATAGTTTTATTTCAGGCTTTCTTCCAACACACATTTTCCAGAGCCGTCTCACTTAAGCACATGTGTGCTTGTGTGTGCTTAAGTGAGACGTCTAACGACAAATCTAACGACAAGAGAGTGTCACTTGATTTCTCGCCGCGGTGGTGGTGGCACATCGGGCGCACTTCCGGTCTGGAAGTGTTAAAAGAAGTCGCTATGTGGGACGGACATTCCTGTGTTGTTTTGGAAGAAACCAGAATAAAACCGGCCTTCTCGACAAAACGCCGCTACTGGGGTTATAACAAAAAAGCCGGGAACATGTGAAGATCAGTTTTCATGTGTTTTATACCTGCTCGGTTTGTCTGAGAACGTAGATAGGTGTCGCAAAAAGGGAATACCAAACACCGTCGAACCACGATTGCTCGTGCGGGAAGCTCTTTTCGTTGAATTCAGATACTTCTTGGTCCTTAGATTTACCGTTTTTGTTCCAACATGAACGTGGAAAAACCGTCAAGTTGTACGGAAGACCTGCAGACTACGTTCAGTGAGTCTTCACGTTTAAACGGCCGCCTGATCGTCTAAATTCTCGTCTGCTCTTTTGAATTCGTCTGCTTGTTCAAACTGTTGTCTCCTCGTTCAAACAACAGCGGCCCGTAGATCAAATGTTGACCCGGTAATGGTAATAAAAAATGGGAGCCTCAAAAAACATTTTTTTTTTTTTAAGTTTGAAGGTTGTTTGGGTTAAGTAGGCTCGGTGTAAGCAGTAGATATAAGGAGATGTTGATCGTTTTTACCAGTAGCCATCACCGACTTGCTATGCCTGATTCTGCTTGCGATTTCCAGTATCGCAGTTACCGTCCCCGCTTTGCAGCCTTTTGCAGCTCAAAAATAGCGAACAGAATCTCATCTGAATCGTGCTGTGGCGTCTATCCTACGGCGTTCACACGCGAAATGAATCGCCGAACGTCGCATTATTTACACGAAGTTAAAATAAAAATAAAACACTTCTTGAGAGAAAAAAAAAAAAACGAGTTAAAGGTGAATGTTTGCGAGTTTTTATCCCATGAATCTGAATATCAATGTTCGTTTTCTCCGAATATGTAACTAAACGCGAGAAACCACGAAAAAGCACTGACCAGTCGTGACGTCATACTAGGATTTTTGGGCCGCCAAGCGGGAGTCGGTCGTGTGGGCAGCGCGTGCAATTGCAAGCTTGCCAGGTGTATTCCCACGCACTGACGTCAGTCGTGACATCTTTTTGTGACCTTTTTTGAGAATAGCAAGAGTGCGTGTGCATAGTTTTGATAGGTGCTGTAGATGCGCGAGAGCAGAGATTCCGAAAACTACTAGTATGACGTCTTCAAAGCGGCAAAACTAAGTTGTTTGGAACTTCGGCCCAACCCAGTTACGTCAAAAATAAACATGGCGGCCGTCCATACCACACTCCAATATTCAGCTTCTGGGCGCTACCGTAGTTGTTTACAAGGCTGCGGAAGGCGTTTTGAGCATCAGCAGCTGCCGCAGAAGAGATGCTCTGCTCATGCCCAGAACCGTTCCACAGCCACAAAGATGGCAGAGCACAAAAGCCAATATACACCTTCAAAAAGGATGCCCTCTTACGATCGATGTGAAGATACCGCAAAGTGTCGTCTGGAACTGATATAATACTCACTTCATTTTTATGGTGTCGTTTGCGCACGCCACTCTACAGCATTTTTGGATCAACCGTAAGAGCGCGAACTTTTTTTAGGGGGTCTATAGACCAGTGTCTGCTCTGTTTCACGGGCACTCTCATATGTGCTTATGCCTACGCCATGACAGAGTGAGGGGCTGCACTTTTTGCGAGATTTAATTTTTTAGAAACCTTCGCACATGTCGTAATGCAAGAAAGTCAGAAATGCAGTAACCAAGCCCCAGGAACAACACCGAATGCATAAAGTGCTGTAAGCAAAAATATTGTTGGGCGGTTTCATTTGGATTCAGGCAGCGAGTGGCAGTAATATTTTTTTTATTTTGCTTCAATTTTTTATATTTTGTGGAACATGTTCCAAGATGAACGATCCTTTTTATTTTAATGTCCTGACATAATTAGTTCCTGAGAAACATGCCTCCGCGAACAACAGTGACCTAAATTGCGGATTTCATTTTGAGTCGACTATGTTTAGTATCGCTTTTAAAATAGTATCACGCGTAGAACCTTTCATTGCCTTCCACATTATGTAAAGTTTGTGTCTTAATCACGTACGAGTACTGAGAAATAAATTATGAAACAGAGATGGTTTTCACTTTTTGTTCAATTTCAGCACGCTGTAAAAAAAAAAATTTAACAAAAAATTTTTTTTTATATTTTTGCGTCTTGTTTTTTTACACTTTTCTTTTAGCCAGAATACATTCTGTAAGAAGTATATGCACTAGTTTTGAGTTTTAAGCCTCTAAATGTGCTAAAAAAGAGCAAATGCTGATGGTGGGTTTATGGGTTATAGCTGTATATTTTATTCTTTATTATAAGAATCTAAGGGACGTTTAATAACTAATCACATAAAAGACATTGATGTCGTTAGGCGTATAATAACAAGTTTGCAATTCCAAACGTCTACAATCTATAAAATCGCAACTGCCGAAAGCGGGTTTTCAGACAATTTCCGCCGGAGCCATGATTGGAGGGGCCTCAAGCCTAAACCCTTTGCGCTACATAATCTATACTACGTTAGAAATATCAAAGTATAATATTGTAAAACATTAGAGTAAAATACGCTTCCTATTGGAAACCTAGATTTTTAAATGCGAAATTTTATATTTTTAATACGAAATTCATGTTGATAACAGAACCGAATCATTTTTCAGCATATTTAGAGGCTTAAAACTCAAAACCAGTGCATATACCTCTAACGGAATGTATTCTGGGTAAAATAAGGGTGTACAAAAAAACGCGAAGCAAAAAAAAAAAAGTAAAAATGTTTTTTTTTATACAGCGTGCTGAAATTGAACGAAAAATGAAAACCTTCTCTGTTTCATAATTTATTTCTCAGTACTCGTACGTGATTAAGACACAAACCTTACATAATGTGGAAGGAAATGAAAGGTTCTACACGTAGTATTATTTTAAAAACAAAACTAACCATAGTCGACTAACAAACAAATTGCGGTTCAGGTCACAGTTGTTCGCGGAGGCATGTTTGGGGATTTCTACAAAGATTGTATCGACGAATAAAAAATAGTAGTTAGAATGTAGTTTTACCGATTTGCATACATATCACAATAAAAAAAATATAGAAGCTCTATTTTGAATACTTTGAGATTAAAAGTGGTTCAAAAACGCCACACACGAAAATCGTCAAATCCCGCCATCGGCATTGCTCTTTTTTAGCATATTTAGAGGCTTAAAACTCAAAACCAAGGCAAATACCTCTGACGGAATGTATTCTGGCTAAAAGAAGTTTGTAAGGAGAACGCGACGCGATAAAAATAAAAAAAAATAAAAAAAGTTTTTTTTTTTTATACAGTGTGCTGAATTTGAACAAAAAGTGAAAATCCTTTCTGTTTCATAATTTATTTCTCAGTACTCGTACATGATAAAAACACAAACTTTGCTTAATTTGAAAGGCAATAAAAGGTTCTACACGTGATACTATTTTAAAAGCGATACTAAACATAGTCGACTCAAAATGAAATCCGCAATTTAGGTCACTGTTGTTCGAGGAGGCATGTTTGGGGAGTTTTACAAAGATTGGAGCGACGAATAATAAATATTAGTTGAAATGTCGTCTTACCTACTTGCATATACAGGGTGAAACAATGAGATGGCAGGCTCTTTAAATCAACCGGAAAATTCGGTTTCATAACCTATCGCGCTACGACTTTGTGCAGCGTTGCCCACAGATGGTGCATTTTTTTTTGTAAAATTTGCAAAGAACGAACTTACCTGAGGAAAAAGTAAAGAAAGAAAAAGGCTTAGCTCCTATGGAAACACAGCGACGCCACCGGTCTTCAAACAACACGGCGCCGTTTCGCACGGAAGACAAGAGATGGCGCAAGCGGTCGCGACGCCAACTGCCGCCAACGAACGAGCAGACGACGCCTAGAGCCGGCGCTTTTAGCAGACAAGAAACTGTAGCTGCTTGTTGTTACCGCGCCTGTTTTTCTTTCTGCGACTTTCGCCGCCTGCGGAACGCGCGCCGCTTTTGAGTCGAAAAGTTCGTCTGCTAAAGAGGCCGGCTCTCGGCGCCCGTATGCTCGTTCGTTGGCGGCGTTCGTGGCGCTATCTTTTGTCTCCGGTGCGAAACGGCGCACTGTTGTTTGCAGACCGGTGGCGTCGCTGAGTTTCCATAGGAGCTAAGCCTTTTTCTTTCTTTACTTTTTCCTCAGGTAAGTTCGTTCTTTGCAAATTTTACAAAAAAAAAAAAAAAAAAGGGCAACGCTGCACAAAGTCGTAGCGCGATAGGTTAAGAAACCGAATTTCGCGGTCGATTTAAAGAGGCTGATTTTTCTGTAAAATTTGCAAAGAGCAAACCTCAGTAAAAAGTAAAGAAAGAAAAAGGCAGCTCCTATAGAAACGCAGCGAAGCCACCGATCTTCAAACAATACGGACGGGAGACAAGAGATGGCGCAAGCGGTCGCGACGCAAACTCCCCGAGAACGAGCATACAGCGCCGAGAGTCCGTCTCAGAGGACTCAAAAGCGGCGCGAGATCAATTGCCAATGCATTATTTATCATCCTTCCTAATAAAACATATTGAATGGACCCCGGGAGCTGCGGGGTACTGCTGTCGTCTGCTTTGCAGTTCCTTGTTGTTAACACGCTGTTTTTGTTTCTGCGAATGTCGCCACCTGCCGAACGCGCGCCGCTTTTGAGTCCAACTGAGCGTCTGCTCAAGACGCTGGCTCTCGGCGACGTATGTTTGTTCGTTGACGGCAGTTGGCATCGCGACCGCTTGCGCCATCTCTTGGCTCCCGTGCGAAGCGGCGCCGTATTGTTGGATGGCCGCTCCTTGAATCAGCCAGTAGAATATTGAAGGCCTCCGAACGCCCCTCTCTTCCTCTATGAAGCGTCATAACATTCGGATGGTGACAGCTCAGCAATTGGACCCGATCCCGAGCGTCCTTCGAGGCATCAATTGGCCATGAAGCCCAGCCGAGCAATGACGCAGCACTCGTATTCAATCGGTGTCTTCGCTCGATCTCACTGTGATGACGTCAAAATTCTAGCGCACAACGCTAGCGATCAGTCTATAGGTGGTGTTGGTCGAGTTCTAATGGGGGCATCTGGCTGGTAAACGAAGGCACGAGGTGCGCGAAGAGCAGACAAAAACCCGCTCAGCGCGATTCTCTACCTACGTTTTTGGGGTTTTGCATTTGACGTTTTCTGAACCCTCTTGAAAGTTTCCAGTTAAATTTTTTTTATGCGTGCTGCGTACCATTTCTGTGTTATCTTACACTGTGAGAAGTAATTTAAAGCTGGTAAGTGCCTGCAATTCAGGTGTTTCTGCTCGACATTCACGGGAAACGAAGGAGCTGAAGGGCGTCGAACTGCCCTCAACGCGATTTTGCGAACAAGGACAATTGTTCTCTCCCCTCCCAGATATAATCCGCGTACAATCCTGTCATCCCCAAAAATAGATGTCCGGGTTGGGGTAGGAAACCGCACGGTTCAGTCGCGTTCGTTCCTTTGCCTTGGTGCTGTTGTAAAAAAAGGAAGCACTACCCAAAACGTGCACCTAAACGAAGTCATCTTGGATTCCGTTCGATCGTCAAGATGTGACTGTCGTCGACTGTGACTGTGTTATTTCAGGTCTTTCTCAAATAAATTCTTTTGGGATAACGCTGCATCGTGTGGTACGTACAATGTAGTGTTCGAATGTTAACACATGCTAAATTGTATGTCCGTGCCCTGTCCATCGGTAAACACGTTATTTGTGAGCGTGCAAAATGCATGCCTTTCGGCTATCTTCTGCGTAAATTATTTTCGACAGCTAAGCGCTTTGTTGTTTGACACGCGGCTAATTGGGCGGCGCCGTCAAAACGTATCGTAAAACAAAAAACAGAAAACGACAACTAAGATTCTAGTCGCGTTCGTTCTGTCGCGCGCGTACCCAGCAAAAAATAGTTCCCAGATTTGTTTTTGCTTTTTTGTTTTTTCAAACGTGGTACAGTGCTTTCTCAATGTCCTCGGGAAAATACATGCACCACGAAACACAAAATACAGCGGGAAAAGACAATAATTTAGCCGCCAGCAGTATTTGAAACTGCGCCTACGCAGGCTGCGCCTATCGAAATCACAGTCCACTCGGTTAGGGTTAGCAGGGACGTCGGTGAGAGTCTAGCCTCAAACCCAGTGACTGCGCTGGAAAACAGTTTGCTGCCCCTGGGGTCGAGTGTTTCTTGGAAAGGTGTATAGTCCGTAGCAGGACACAGGAATGGCTTACCCAAAGGAAGGCACTCCACCGCTCCTCCGGTCATTGTACCACGCGCTCAGAATCCCGCTTGCAGTAAAGACTGCTCGCCTCCGACGAGGCAGTAAACGCCGCTTCGACACCGATAACCGCGACGGGACTTTGAGCCGTCGCGCAAGGCCGACCCGTTTTTATCGGCGAATCGTGTCCGTCAACAGCCAGGACAAGCGCCTTCGAACTATTAAAAGCCCTCACCCCGATCACGCCCACACCACGTTTCACTGTTTTCCTTTCAGCTCAAGGGCGCGCGCGTTTGTTCCGCGATGGGGGCTTCTTTCCCGGAGGCTGCTCTGCGACGTACGGGGCGGTCGTCAAGTCGGGTCATTGCGGGCGGTGGCCGCTTCGACCCCGGTTCCGCCACCTTTTCATGTTTACGAACACGGGCAGTCTCTTTCTTGCCTTACGAGAGACTTCCGCTCGTTTTTTAGGGAGTCCTTCTGAGCGTGATCACGTCACAGTTTCTATGACGATGAAGCGCTGCAGGAATCACAAAGTTGAAGATTTAGCGAGGTCCTTACGCTGTGCGGGGGATCGGTGACCGAGTGGGCTTGCGCACACCAGCTCGTGGAGCGAAAGCTCGCGCTGCAGAACCCAGGGGTCCTGGGATCAATCCCCACTCCTGCCCGTTTCGATCAGGATGAGCGTCGTACCGGCGTGCAGTCGTGTATCACTACTGCGTGGTGCACGTTAAAGACCCCAGGCTAGTGGTTGTACTGCACTGGCTATATTTCTCATTTACAGCTGGGAGACAAGTCGCCCGTTAAGGCAGATTATGTTCAGGCTGTATAAACATACACACACCAATTTTCGGCGTGTGCCAGACTGAAGCAGATGTTCGAAACAACGAGCTGACGTATTGATCATTCCAGCTTGTACGTAAAAATCGGTTCACACAGGGTCGTTTTCCTACATTACGTTGCGTTACGACCGCTTACGTAATGAGTCACCGGGGCATCCGTGCTTCAAGTGAAGCCTGGCGACCGGTTCAAGGAGCAGCTTTGCACGCGACAAAAGAAACACGAAAGTTCCGGTGAATCATCATGTAACGTAAGAAATCGTAAGCAAGCGCCCCTGTGTGAGCCGACCTTAACGCGTTACAAGTTAAGCCCGACTCACGTGGTGCGATTTCACTTTGCGATATTGCCGTTGCGACGCCTCTCGTGCGGCAAAAAAAAAAAAAGCCCGGGAAAGCTGCGGTGCCCGACGTCGCAGCTGCTAATTCGCAAGCAAAATAGCACCGTGTGAATCGGGCTTAACACGTTACTTCTATCGAGTTTTTTTTTTTTTTTTTTTATCAGTAACTAAGTAACGACTTAGCGAGAGGAACGAGTAATAAATGTTTCTAAAAGGTTTCTTTGGGCTAGCAGGTTGATGAACCTTTCGGGGTAAAACATCGCAACAGTACACGGACGAAGTACAGGCGTGACAGTACACAGCGCTGCGTCTCGTCTTTACTTCGTCCTTGTTCTTTTGCGCTGTTTTACCCCGAAACTTATTTTCGTTCTTTTTGATGGAGCACCGAGTAACAGTACTGAGTTATTTCTGGAGAGGGGCGTGCTCAACGCAATTCGCCTTCTTTGATTTACACCCCAGCTCGCAACTGTGACTTTACTGTAAAAGAGCACCAACAAGAACACAGCAAGATGCCCTTAGATACATTAAAAAGCTGGGAATTATCAACGACACAAAAAATCAGAGCGTGGATACTGCTTGAGAAAATGGCACGTCCAGAGTAACAAGAAAACAACTCGTTATTGTTGAAATCGAGTAACATGTGCCTTTTTAATCTCAGTAACGGGTAATGTAATTAGTTACCTAACGAGTGAGTAATGAATTATGGTCTCAATAAAAAAGGTGGTGTAATAACTGCAGTGAATCAATGACGCAGGGAAAGATCTACCGTTGGGTAAACAAATAAGCACCCCCCTCCCCGCACACACGCATAACATAACCCCTTTCTTAATTCGAGATATGGTTCGTCCGACGCCCTCAAAAGCTCGCCGCTTGGAATTCTCGCACCGTTTTGATTCCCCGAGCTACGTCGGGTCAGATAAGATACCGAGCAAGTTCGATTTATCGTTTAATAGTTTAGCTCAACGCCGAACATAAAATATTCTAAAAATAAGGGGCTGCTAAAATATAAATATGTGCATTTCTTGGAAATCGATCGTGCCTTCCTTGTCTCTTCGTGATATCACTGGCGACGGGATATCGTTTGAAGCGTTCGCTCAAAAGATTTTCATACGCATGTCCAGTCTCCACTCAAGCTGAGGTCGTGCACGGCGTAGGACGATAGAAAGAATGCATCAACGCAACTATAAATAGTAAGACTATGGATATGCTATCTAATATTGGCGCCCCGACTGCAAAACGCCCTGTATGCTGCTATCTCGTGATAAGCTTCTTCCGAGCATGAAGGCTATTTGACGACTGGAATACGGTCAGCCAAATAAGTTTTCTCTAATTGTACAAGTCTGTCGCAGCTCTCGAGGACCAGCCGAGTTATTATTCGAGTAAAAAAATTTCCAAGAACGTATATTGAAAACGTTTACAAAATTATACCAGTAATTCGTTTAAACATATTGAAACAGGTTGCAGCGAGATTATAATAAGACGCAGCCAGCTAAGTATGGCCTGGATACCTCTCGAACGCGCCTACGAAACAAACACTGGAGTAGTCTGAGAGGACAAGACAGTAATAAAAGGATACTAAAAGGGAATAGTTGAACACTAAAAAAAAGGGTGTCACCTTACACCCTTTTGCCCCACATAATGCACCCCAAAACTTCAGTTCGACGTACAGCGCACTATAGTCGAACAGACGGCCGCACATTTTACGAGGGGCTCGATAACGGTTCGAGATAACTTAATAAATAGCTAAAGTACGTATCAAAGACCACAAAGACAACGAGTTTTTGCAGTAGGGCCAAGAAAACCCCGATGATTTTTTTGTAGTCCGTAACACGTACATTAGCTAATAAGTTGTGCCACACGGCTATCGAGCCTCTCGTGAAAGTTAGTACTGTCAGATCGTAGTCAGTACGCTGTACGTCGAACTGAAGTTTCGAGATGCCTCATATAGGACAAAGGGTGTAAGAATACACCACATTTTTTCTGAGTGTAGTGTGCCACAAAGATGGGTGCCTCTGCAAGGCACGCCGTCGAGGAACTTCTTGAACCGACGACTGGATGTATGTGTGTCCGGCAGAAGAAACAAAACTGAGCAGGAAGAAGGTGTAAGGGCGTTTTTTTTTTTTTTATTCACACAAGTCGCCACAGCTGTACGCCAGCACTCTTAAAATGGTATCTCAAAGAAGCAGCATTGTCATAAAAGCATACCGAAGGACGGCTGGTAACAGGCAAACATTGCTCAGGGGGATGTAACTTTAGGAGGTTTCAAACTTGCGCGGATTCCGACGCAGTGGCTACGGATGCTGCAGTCGAATCCTCGGCAACATTACCCCGAGTGACAGCACCTTGCTCGAGATGCGTGGCCATGATGACTGTGGACTGGGTGAGCATGGAGGTAGATGCCTTACTAGTTGAAGACTGCGCTTCAGACGCGTCTTCGTCGTCACGTTCAGACACCTCCTTGGTACTGCTTTTGCCCGAGGAAGCCTTGGTTGCCGCCTCGTCGTCCTCTTCGTCAGCTTCACGTGGGACTAGGGATACGCCAGGAGCTGTAGACAATACAGCAGTGGATCTGACGTCTTCCATGGTGGTACCCGTAGAAGATGTGACCTCCCGCTTCTCAACGTCACGAGTAACAAAAGTCCGGAAAGGGACAGAGGTGCCGATTGTATCCGAGGCGTCACGCTTGTGGACAGAGTCAGCCGTTGCTGAAGCTATAGTCGGGAGCTCGAAGGTGCTGGTGATTGCGTTGAGGTCGCGTTTCCAGATACCCCAGAAGGGTCCCATGGGCTGTTGCGTGGTACTGAGGACAGCCCCTGGCGTTGTCTTTGGGACGGCTGCCGCTTGGCTCCGGGTGAGGACGGCGGCTGCGAACGTGATCAGGAGGACGAACATCTTGGTTGGGCTCATTTCTGAAGACGTTGCTGTAGGGCAGGAACAGAGGCTTTTCTTAGTGTCGGCTTGGCAGAACGACAGCCGCTTTTTATAGTAACCTTCGCGCAAGCGCAATGGGCTGCTGGGGAAACCGCCCCACTGAGACGTTGTGATTTTGACTGATATCGAACCAAATGTCGAGCTTGTTCAGCAAAAATCAGCACTCCTGGCAGTGACGTTGCCACTAAAGTTCCTCGATAAAGGGCACGCAATGCGATTGTTTTTCGAAGTCACAACCCTTGCTGCGCTGGCTGGCGTGACGGATGCAGGTATCACAAGGAACACAGTCGACTGTGCTTTGTTTCATAAGTCCGAGCGCTACCAACGCTACGAGTCAATAGAGCCGATTGAGGTCAGCGGAAAGCGCTAGATCACGGCATTCTTCGTGTTTCACCGCCAACTTATCAAATCAAGAGCGAAGTATACGTCGTACGTGGCATCGTTATTTAAGTCTGTGCGTTTGTGTTTGTTTTGCAGCTTGTTTTTTTTTCCCTAGCTCAGACTGAAGATGAAAAGAAGCATAGATGTCGTGCTCTTTGCCCCCCCCCCCCCAAAAAAAATAAATAAATATATATATATATATATATATATATATATATATATATATATATATATATATATATATATATATATATATATTGTAACGATAAGAAAGTAAAAGAGGAGGTAGACGACGGGAGCTGAGAACGGGACGGCTCGACTGAGTGACTGAGGAGAATTATCGTTACAGTTTTGGTGGCAGCGGTGGGATATGCCTCTCACCCGCTCTCACTCCCACGCCGGAGACCGCAACGATGATGACGTTCGAGACCTGGAAGATTAATCTACTTTGGGCGCTGCAAACCAGGATCCCATGGAAGTCCAGGGGGGCTATGTTGCACGTTTTGGACTTCCAGGAGATAAGGGAGAAGGAAGTGACGTCAACAACGCTCTTTGGATGTTGATTGGCGGAGTCGCTGATGACGGTATGACGGTATCTCCTAAGATGCGTTCATTCACACCTACGTCACTTCCTTCTCCCTAGTCTCCTGGGAGTCCAAAACGTGCAACATAACACCCCAGGTGCGCCAGTTGCAGTTGGAAGGCCAGGCCCTCCGAAATCAACTACAACAAGCCGGGCCCGCACCCCAACTTTTTCGAGGCAGTACTGCTCCTCAAGGTAGTGCGGCACACAGCGCATTTCTATTGAAACCGCAACCATTTGACGGAACAGTTTCCTGGGAAGCCTATCAGATGCAGTTTGAAACGATCGCAGAAGCCAACGGCTGGAACGTCTCAAACAAAGCAAGAGCCCTGGTGTCTTACCTCCGGTGGAAGGCCGTCGAAATCTTAGAGACTATCCCAGCAGACCTCCTTCACGACTACCCTACTTAATCGCTGCCCTGGACGCTCGGTTCGGCGACTCTCACCTTGAACAACTTCACTATGCGGAACTACGCTCTCGCCGTCAACGTTCTGGCGAGACTTTCCGAGAGCTGGCAGCCAGCATTGAACGTCTTGCACGAAAATCCTTTCCAAGCTCTTCCCCCGACACAATAAGTACCTTGGCTACCGCTTCATTTCTGGACGCCATTGGTGATGTCCAGATTCAACAAATTGTACGTCTTGGACGCCCAACAACCCTGCGAGCAGCTTTAGTCCAAACAGTTGAAACAGAAGCCGCGTTTCGTTCTACGGAAAGGGCAGCACGTACTACAGCTATCAGCACCTTCTTCATGATGAACCACTACGAGTCGTCGCGGCCGCAACATTGCTTCCGCTGTGGTGGCATCGGACATTTTGCTCGACAGTGCCCGAATGAATCCCAGGAAACTTCACGTCCGGGAAACGCTTCCGCGAGCCATCGGGGCAGGGCTCGCTGGTAGTTCATCCAGTCCCCAACGTTACCTTAGGCATAACGGCAGAAACACAAACATAAGTAAAGATGCCTAAACCTTACTCACCACAATGTGTATCTATACATATTGCGGAACTCAACAAGCAGTTTAGTGCTGTGGTGGACACTGGGTCCGCAGTGAGCATTATTGATAGTCGAGTTGTACGAAGCTTGCTAACCAATCTCAAGGCAGCAACTACCATCCGGCTCCTTTCTGCCAATGGTTCCGAGTTAAAATCCGCAGGCGTAGTGTCCTTGACAATGGTGGGAGAAGCAACACAACTGCAACATGATTTTGTTGTCGTCACAAATGTGGTACATCCGGTCATTCTTGGGTGTGACTGGTGCAAAAAGACCGGGCTGACTATCAGTTTCAAATCAGACATACCCCTTATTGAGACAACAACGATGGTTCTCCCAAGTAACCCGAAGTCAAAGACGTTAGTTTCGCAAGATGAACCTACCAGATATCAAAATGGCCTGCTGACCCACTACGCTCAGTCCATCACGTGGTTCATCACGTTTTCTCTTACCTTCGGCCAATATTGTTGGCAAGCAATGAAAACGCGCGTCATCAATGAACACAGGTCAACCCGAAAAGGCACTAAACTTACTGCAGTCGTCTCCAGACGAACAATTGTCCCGGCAAACTCTGGAGTATGGGTAAACGCCGTTGAGTCGGAACGATTTTGTGGAGATGTAATCTTCGATCCTTATCTGAAGTGCTTGCCCGGTCAAGAAATGGCAGCTACGAGAAGCATTCTTCTCTGTAAAGAGGGTCACACCAAAATCCTCGTCATCAACTTCGAATCCACCGACACAAGCATTAGTCGCGGAGAGAAGTTGGGAACAGTAACTCGTCAAACCCATTCCCGGACTGTTTCGACTGTTATCCCAGTCGACAACATGGGCTTTTCAAGTCCATCTAACGAAACAGCATAGAACGACTTGAATTTCGGTCCTCACCTGACGGAGGAACAAGCTCGGTCCCTCGGAACGTTACTTCAAGAATTTCAACACGTTATTGCAACCTCCTCTAATGACTTGGGTTGCACTTCTTTGCTTGAGCATTCAATTGATACAGGAATGTCTCACCCCATTCATCACCATCCTCGTCGAGTTGCCCCGTCAGAACGACAGATCATCAACGAACAAGTGCACAAAATGCTCGAGCAAGACGTCATATCACCATCTGATAGCCCGTGGTCATCACCGGTAGTTCTAGTTCCCAAAAAAGACGGATATATTCGGTTTTGTGTCGACTACAGGAAACTCAACAGTGTCACTAAACAAGATGTCCACCCACTACCCCGGTTAGACGACGCCTTAGATCGTCTCGCGAACGCAAAATTTTTTACCACCCTTGATTTGATTTCCGGGTACTGGCAAGTCCCCATAAAACCAGAGGATGCAGAGAAAACCGCTTTCGTAACACCTGACGGCCTATTTCAATTCAATCGGTTACCATTCGGACTCACCAATGCTCCAGCCACATTCCAGCGTCTAATGGATAAAGTACTCGGTCATCTCAAATGGACAATGGCCCTGGTCTACCTCGACGATATTATCATTTATGCCCCTACATTCGATGAGCATCAGCGCCGACTTCGTCTTGTACTGCAGGCTCTATCTGATGCTGGATTTAAACTGAAGGCTAAGAAGTGTTTTTTCGGCTTTGGACAAGTCACGTATTTGGAACACTCGATCGCGTCGGAAGGCACCCTCCCCGATCCTGAGGAAGTGCGATCCATTGCAGAATATCAAGCTTCGACAACGATCAAAGAGCTAAGAAGCTTTATAGGATTCGCGTCCTATGTTCGGCGTTTCATAAAAGATTTCGCGAGACGCGCACGACCCCTAACCATCCTTCTACGGAAAGCAACCACCTGGACCTGGGGGGAGGCTCAAATTGAGGCATTTGCAGACATCAAGCGTGCCTTGCTAAACCCTCCCCTTCTAGCACACTTCAACGAGACTAATGAGACAATCCTGCACACCGATGCCAGCGGTGATGGTCTGGGGGCAGTACTACTCCAAAAGGATTCATCCGGCATCGAAAGAGTGTTGGCCTTCGCTAGTCGACATTTAGACGATTGTGAGAGTAGACGCCATTCCTCTGAACTGGAATGTCTCGCCGTGGTCTGGGCCGTCAGCAAGTTACGTCCATATCTCTATGGTCGTTATTTTACGGTAGTAACGGGCAATGCCGCATTGCAATGGTTGCAATCCAAGCAGGACCTGACGTTAAAGCTTGCAAGGTGGGCACTCCAGCTGCAGGAATACAACCTCTCAATTCGTCATCGCAGTGGATCATCGCACCAAGATGCGGACTTTCTTTCGCGCCACCCTGTGAGAATTTCTGCTATTCAAGACTTGTACACGGCACAGGTATAAACGACGCTGAGCTAGCTAATATACGCTCGATCCTCCAACAAAGTCCCACCGAGAGACTAAATGACACACGACGTCGATTACCGGGCCTGTTGCGAGCATACAGGATTGCCGATAATATCCTGTGCCACGTAAAGAAACAACAGTCGGCAGGCACCGTCTGGCTCCCAGTTGTACCCGTGAGCTTGCGGGTGGCAATACTTCAAGCATGTCATGACGCTCCAAGTGCAGGTCACCTTGGACGGGAAAAGACCTACACTAAGGTCGCTGCACGTGTTTGGTGGCGCGGCCTACGTCAAGACGTCGTTCGACACGTTCAGACATGCGAACACTGCCAGTTCCGGAAGAGATCTACCACTAAGTGGGACGTACCCCGTTGTCCAGTCACACCTCCAGAACATCCGTTTGAGCTAATTGGAATTGACTTTCTCGGACCTTTCCCAAAATCCCGGAGCGGAAATCGTTATGTCATAGTCGCAGTTGACTACTTAACCAAATGGGTAGAGAGAGGCCTTAGCGGTGCCAGATGCTACCGCAAATTTCCTAGAAGAGTTTATTGATGTCAACATTGTTTTGAGACATGGCCCACCTCGCGCAATAATTTCAGACCGTGGCACACCGTTCATGTCTCACCATTTTAGAAACTGTCTGGCGAGACATGGCATACGACATTCTCCGACATCCGTGTATCATCCTCAAACGAACGGTCTAGTTGAGAGGAACAGCCGTACACTTACAGATATCTTGTCTGCCTATGTAAACTCCACGCATACTAATTGGGATAACTTTGTCCCACACGCCATGTTCGCACTGAACACATTACAGCAAGAAACCACAAAAGAAGTACCGTTCAGACTCTTATACGGTCGTGACGTGACGCTGCCTATTGAGACAAAGCTTGAGGTGAACGGGACACAACGTGGCAGGGACACTCAACGTGCTTCTCTCGATGAAATTCGTAGACAGGCACGGGACGCCATTCGGCGAAGTCAGGAAGAGACTGGCAGTATGTCAGAGGCCGGTATCCATAATGTGCACGAGTTTCAAATTGGAGATAAAGTTCTGGCGAGACGGACCTTGCGGTCTGCCGGGAGAGCTGCTAAGCTTCTTCCCCGATACCGAGGGCCTTATCGAATCTTGGAACGGAGAGGGCCCGTCACCTACTACCTCGAGGACCTCACTGATGGACGACATCCCGGCACACACCGCTGCTTTCCTGAGCACGTATCGCATCTCAAGCAATACATCCCACGAGCGCGCCAAGTCCAAGTTCCGTAAAGAATGTGGACATCTTCTGCAGGCGAACTGCGATCAAGATTACATTAACTGTATTGTTAAAAGAGATTAGTACTTTTGTTTCTTTTTTTCAGTGGGAGGGGGGGGGGGGGGAGTGTTACGATAAGAAAGTAAACGAGGAGGTAGACGACGGGAACTGAGAACGGACGGCTCGACTGAGTGACTCAGGAGAATTATCGTTACAGTTTTTATATACCGGGTGTTCATTTTTAATTCGAACAGATTTATTACAAAAATTCCGTAAAAGATGCACTAGTACGGTTAGTTCAAGTGAGTTATACGGCTAGGGGGACATTATGTGGGTGGCTAATCCTTGCGAGAAGTTGGCTAATTACTTAAAATTCGTTAATTAACTTTTAATTAATGAAAATAGACATATGGTTCCAATTAGAAATTTGCTCAGCGTCGTCGAAAACCCCTAAATCAGTCATTTTCAGAAAGACTTTGAGCGCGTGAGAAGCGTAGTAGTGAACTGAATTTACCGCTCGTGGAGCAGGTACAAAGCTAGAGGTTGCGATAAGGCGCCCTTGCGATTTTTCCGTCTCTTATCTAGCCCCAGCCTTGTACCTGCTCCACGAGTGGTAACTTTAGTGCACTACTACGCTTCTCACGCGCTCCAACTTTTCTGAAAATGACTGAATTAGGGGTTTTCGATGACGCTGAGCAAGTTTCTAATTGAACCATATGTCTATTTTCATTAATTAAAAAGTTCATTAACAAATTTTAATTAATTAGCCAACTTCTCGCAAGGATTAGCCACCCACATAATGTCCCACTAGCCGTATAACTCACTTGAACTAACCGTACTAGTGCATCTTTTACGGATTTTTTGTAATAAATCTGTTCGAATTAAAAATGAACACCCATATATATATATATATATATATATATATATATCTTTTTGTGTTGTTGTTACCTTAATTTGCAAACCAAATATTCCAGATATAAGAAGTTTAGATGTTGTGTCAGGACGACAGAGCAATAAGCGCGCCAGCAACAGGTACTTTTGCTTTATTCCTAAGAGGAATATCGGTCCTTAGCTTTTAGAAGGCCTAATCGATTCAATCCCTGGGGTAGGATGATACTTGAAAGCCGCAAACAACACATTATGATTTACGAAGGGTCCGCGCTCGCCACGGCATTCTTCAACTTCAGTTGAATCTGTTGGTGATAGTGATAGTAGTATTTATTCTTGGCTCAGGAGAGCCGCGGCGCCTTTCAGGTATTCAAGGATCGTCATTCGCGTGACACCGTACCGCCATGTTTTGGACACTTTTCTGCGTCGTGACATGTTACATCCTGAAAACAACAAAGCCAATCGTGTAAAAAAAATAAATAAATACAGAGGGATATTTGGGGTGCCTCGGTCGCGTGTGTATGAAGATGCCCTAAGAAGATAAGGTTAGCTACGCGCAGGTCTGCAATATGGCGGACCAAATGTCGTCTCTGACGAATATCCTCTTCTGTTCATCCACATTTAAAAAAAAAAGAAAGAAAAAAACTCTGGGCTAGCCTTGGTCACTTGATCCGGAAGTGGTCTTTTGTTTTACCTAGGGAAATTGTAGGATAATTTTTAATCAAGTAAAATACAGTAAGAACGCGGGCAAGTGGGTGGAAATTTATCATCTCATGTACATAACTGCCACAGACTGCTGACAGAAAGAAAAAAAAGTGTTTGGCGTCGAAGGAGAAATGACAAGGGGAATGTCTCCCCTTCCTGTGTTTCTTCCTTTAGGCTCCAAACTTTCTAATTTTCTTCAAACTCAGTTTCGTGTACTTTCACGGCACTATTCTGTTTCAATATCTCGGATTATAAAGGACATACAAGCTTGCTTTATAGAGGTTCACACAGCGAGAAGCTTACGATAGTGTATAGTGTTTCCGTTGTACATGAACGATTTGGCGGCCGCACTACGGCAATGCATATAGTGCCTCACGGGGGTGTATAGAGTGTTTCTGCTGTACATAAACGATTTGACCATCGTAGTACGACGGCTAAGCTGTGGCTCAATGTAGTAACCGCGAGAGCTAGAGCGAAATCTAAGTATCCTTTCACGAGACGAAATTAAAATTTTCTCCATGTTGCATACCCTGCCCTTAGGTTTCCCGGTTTCTTTGTCTGCAGCGGTGCAATTTCGGGGGAAATGAAAAAGGAGATTTTTTTTTTCGGCCTTTCCTTCTCAAACTTTAATGACGTGGTTCCCAGCGCAGCCCCAGTGTAGAACCAATAATGGTCCAGCACCGGGGATAACGGTTCTGCACTGGTGGTCACGGCAATTTCTGAGATAACGGTTATGTACTGACTGCTTCAGGCATTTTTTTTCGGCACCACGGCTGGGCCTGCAGTTTTTTAAACAGGTCTATTTGGGTCCGTGTTTTGAAAATTTCGGTAGGCGAGATATATTGTTCGCCATATTTAACGTGACTCCCCGGTTTATACAATCTCATTACTGAACATCCAACGCAACTCAAGACATACTGCTCTGTCTGTATCTTGCGGCTGTAGGAGAGATCGATCAGCACGGTTGGCAAAAGTTCGCGCTGCAGAAACCCGGGGATCCTGTGTCAGTCTCCATCCCTGCCCGTTTCTACCTGGGTGAGCTTCGTACCAGCATGAGGTAAAGCCCCTTCATGTTTAAATGTAGCGCAAGGTGCGTAGATGCAAGAGGCAGGCGCAACGTGCAGCCCTTGGGAAGATCATGGCGGAGTAGCGCAGCACTCAGCTCGACTTCAGACGCCATGTTCTTCCCCGAAAGAGGCGAGCGACACGTGTCCCGAGCATTTCCACAGCAATGAATGGCGGCACTTTTCCCAGGATAGAGTGGCTTTAGCATGAGGCCGTGCCACGGTGGGCCGTGCGTAACTATCGCGTGATGCACGGCTCATGGATTAGACACGGTCACTGCGTGAACAGTTCATTTGGGCTCGTGACAATAAATTCCTTGACAAGCAATCGGGTGCCTCGTGTCCAATCGCTGCAATACACTGCAGCTGCAATGGCGGTACTAGTGCCACTAAATAAGCGCAGCTCATTTAGTGGCTCTAGGCGGTACTATATTCGCAACTTTCAGCGATGGTGGTACCGCGGTGTGAGAATCGTGCTCCCTAGCTCCTGGACGATAGGCTTCAGAATAAAGGTGCTTGCATACACCTTCCTGTTTTGAAAAAATAATCTAGGGCTCTAATACTGCTCGTATATAGCAACACTACAATTACTTACGCGTCGCGGACCCAGCCTCGTACTGCTGTTCTATGACGATCAGTCCAGATGACAGCCATTTTGATAGGCACCAGTGCGCCCCCTATAGGTCGTGAAAGTTGCGAATACCCAAACCCCCTCACAACGGGACGAAAGAAAACATCTCAGCACCTGCTTTGTGCTTTGCCCAACTGATCGCGTGGGTATGATGAACATTGGCGGCTTATTGGCGATTTTCATCGCGTTTTTGAACCTGCTTTTGCAGTTCCTTCTTTAGACCGCCAGGCCCTGGGAATATCGGATTCGCTCCGGAGGGCTGGCGAGCGAACCTGCCTCCACAGCTTTCTGTGCTAGCCGCAGCTCATTTCTTTGGAGTTGGAAATAGTCGGCACATGCTCAGATGGCCGCTTGTTCTGGCTGCGAGTTGAGGCGGTAAACGCTGCTAGTTTACTTTTTATATAACCGCCTTAAAGGGGTACTTAAAAGAAATTTGAAATATGCCCGTCGTATTCAGAAATAGACTAAATATGATCCACAATACCCGTATACGACAATCGCACGTTTGTACTGTGAGCCTGATGACTTTATTTTTCGTTATAAACGGCCTACTGTGGCAAGCGAGCAGCCAGAGGAAAGCACGTGACATCCGGCGCAATCGTGACGTAGACTGTCTCGGGACGAGCAAAGCTACGGCAAGGCTGACGTCGACAGGATTCCCTAGCCGTTTCAGCCACCGAAGCGGCCGAAGCACGCCAGCGATCAGGTCACCCGAACTATCCTTAGAGCTGCTTTTGTATGAATGTTGAGTGGCGGGTTAATCTTCAAATAATCTTGTAGAGGGACAAGAGATGTCTTGGACACAGAAAAGAGAGTCCCGATGAGAGGGGAGTTCCTCATTTTCTTCTTTTCTCGGGGTGGCCGGAGAGCTGGCGGGAAGACGTCAGGTTCAAAGCGTGTATAGTTCTAGGCGAGACAGGCACAGTCACTACCTGTCAAGGTTCCTAGACGGGCATTACAAACAGGGCTTTAGCGACATCCATCAGGCGCCCTTTGCTGATCGTTTAATTCGTTTTAAAATTTCTTTTTGAACAATAGATTTGTGTGTCCGATGTAATACTGCTTCCTTGAACATGTTTAGACCAAGAAATAAGCGCCGACATTTTGTTGTATTATTTTTTAAAGATACACGGACTCCCCCCAAACACTTTTATTTTTTATTCTTTTGCCAGGCGATTTCTTGTTGTGTCAGAAGACTATCCAATTTTTATTTTACTGCAACATCATGTATATTTTTACGGAAGGAAAAAAAGACAGTACTGCTCGAAACCGAAACCAGGCTAGGGAGGAAGAAGAAATACAGGGGAACAGAGAGTTGCCCGAAGTCACGTGACTGTGAAACTGTTTTTTTTTCAATCAACATATTTGCAGCTTTATAAAGGAAAAAGAATGAGTATCATAGTCTTTTTTCCATCTTTAGTATTGAGTGTGTGCCTTGAATCGATTATACTTGGTGGTTGTGTCTCAACCATAGAGAACGGCACGTGACCATGGAGAAGAGAGTGACCATGGCTCAAACTGGCCAGTTCTCGATCGGCGCTTTTCGGGCAGAAAGAAAATGAATTTCGAGCCGCAACTTGTAATAAAAACCTTGGCCAGCATAAATGCCTTGTCAGTGTCCCTTTAAACACGCGCTTGATTATAGACGCCAGTGATGACCTTCTCTTGCATTACCGAGATATCGAGCCATTGAAACGGGCGTTGAAGAGCCTCCAATGCTGGGGAGAAAGACACAATAAAATCTAAAATAGAAATAATCTGGCCTGCTATGGTAATAATGGTGTGAAGTAAACGGAATAAGAAAAAAACAAAAAAAAACTGAAGGTCGTTTACGATGGAGCCCATTCACAGCTGCTTAAAGGCATCTACAGTTGTTTATGCGGCTGCCATTGCGCAGAGGGAAAAAAAAACTTTCAGCCTTTCCACTCCGGTGAAGAAGGAAGACCAGCGGAGCTGTACAAGGAAAGTAATGGCCGGCCGCAAGTCGGCAAGCCAGAGTGGAAAGGCTGCCATCTATGAACGACGGCGACAACCAGATACATGGCTTGCCGCCGTCACTCATAGATGGCGGTAGGTGTCAAAAGTTCGGTGTCTTCATTTCTTTGCGGGGGACACGATCCTGGGGAAACTATACCTGTTTTCACCTCAGGAACCGAAGTAAAACAAGTCCGGCTCTTCGCGGAACATTACTAATTTCCCCCTTTATGTGGATAATGAAGACATATGTAGGTGAATTTTAGATTAGATATATGTTACCTTATCAAGACGTACACGTTCCAAACGCCAAAAGCATCGCTTTTTGCTCCAAGAACTGAATCTCGTAAGAACTATTTCGCGCCGCGTAGGAACAATGCGCAAAACGCACTTTTTTCTTGAGGTGAAAACAGGTATAGTCCTTAACAGCTCCGCTGTAAAAGTAACGCGTGTTTCGTAGCTTAGATGGTTGTCAAGGCTTCATTCTGAGAGGTATCATCTGAAGGTAGGATACTTGTTGTCGCTTCTTTAAAACGACCGTAAATAAGCAACCCGCGGTGCGGTTGCAAGTTGCCTTCGCAAAAACTTTATTTACAAGGTATACGCGTTCGGCCTGCAACAAGCGTCAGGATTGTCGGAAGACGTCGTGCAGTGCCTGCAACTGCGGGAACTTGAAACCGCGACAGACTCCGTCCACGTCGTCGTACTCGAGGTCGAAAATGCCGATGGCCCGGATTTCTCGATGCGCCCTGATGAACTGAGTGGACTCCTCGCCCAGACCGGAGAACCACCTGTAGCCGCCGTCCGAGATGACCTGGCAATCCGTTAGGTAGTCCCGGTACGTCTTGCGATGCGACCTGCCGATAAGAGAGGCCGTCGCCATTTAACTCCGCTTCCGTTTATCTAAACGACGTTGATTTTCTTTTCCATAAGCGTCCGAAGTTTCCAAATCACGATATGTAATCTAGACTGTCTGCGCATTGTGCATTCATTGCCCAATTTTTAAGCCCTGTCTTCGCTAGGGAATTGTCAGGGGAAACTTGCACTCCTCGGCGGCTAGATGACTTGGTGGTCTGAGTGCAAGTCACAGAAGCGTCGTGAAAGATCGTTTCCAGTTATCCTTCTCACAGTAGTGACGGACACAGAAATAAAAGCCAATGTGGATTTATTTGTCAGTCGGTTCTTAGAAAGCCCCTTTATACGGAAAAGTAGCGACATCCTTTGAAGAATGCCGCCTGCTATCTTGGGCCGATCCAGGCGGCGCTACAATCGGCGCGCAGGTGTAGAAAAGCAAAACATAAAGATAAAAGGTGTGCGCGTTAGAGGAGGAGGGAGAAGAAATGCCTATGCTGTCGGAGCGCAGTGCATGCTATGAGCTCATGTCGCCAATCAAATAACGGAGACTGTGCAACGTCACAGCTTTCATTGTCTTTCTTAGAGCACATCCTTCGAGGCTGGTAGACCGTGACAGTGCGCTTTTAGCCTGTGTGTATGCATTTGCGTGTCTTTCAGCCGTTAACTGTGCTCTGACTCAAGTATAGGAAGGCCGTCTGCTATCTTGGGCCGATCCAGGCAGCACTACAGTCAACGCGCGGGTGTAAAAAAAATTGCGGTGGCTTAGCTTGGCTATGCCAGGATATACGTAGCGTGAGCTTGTGCGCACAAAATGAGAGGCGCTATCAAGCGGCTCCGGTGCAGCGTCAGACTTGGCTACTGCGCAACGGAGGCGCACAGCTGGGCACGCGGCGGCGCCTGTGCGTCTGCCGCAGCTATGAGGTCACTCCTCTGGAATGCGCAGACCGGCGAGGTGGGCGAGGCGGGCGCGGCGGCGGCGGAGCTAGCGGCAGCGGCTTCGCGTGGCTCTCATAATGAGCCGTGCTCATTATGCGTGCTTATTATGCGGAGCTCCGCCGCCGCCGCCGCGCGCTCCGCATAATGAGCACGGCTCATTATGAGAGCCACGCGAAACTGCTCAACCCCGGCCAGTGTAGCTCACGCTACAAAAGCAAAACATAAAGATAAAAGGTGTGCGCGTCAGAGGAGGGAGAAGATGTCGCTACCTTTCTTACTCAGGGAAATTAGGTTCCTATGGCCTTTCTGTCATGATCCTTCAGCAGGTGAGAGCCTGGTCCGCACAACTGATCGGGAACACAGACATCGCCAAGAGCGCGAGTTGTCACCCCTGGAAGCTGTTTCCACTGCGCGACTAAGTGCACTCGGGATGATGATCTTCCGAAGGTATCACAAGGACTGAAAGAGAACCCATCCAAACGCGAGTTCCCTCACCATATTATTAATTGTACGCTGTCATCACCACAATTACTATACGTAGTCCCCACTTTCACGTCTCTCTAACTTCTTAAAAATTCCTTTGAGTTTTCATGTATATCATGATTAGTGTCTTGTGTCGCAACTATTTCGTATGGTCATTATCAGATCTACAATATTCATTACTCTTCTGCCTTGTCTGAATATGTCAAAGTTTCTATGCGCTTTGGTTTCTGCCTGGTGAGGCTTGGGGGTCAGTTATTTTGTAATGTCATAATTAGCGACTTTTTGTATATTTGCATTTATCCACCCTACATATTTTTCAGAGGTTTAAATTTGCAAAGTTCAATCATAATTTACTAGGTATATTTGTTTTTACTATTTGCTCATTTATATAGCCTGATATATTTTCCAGTCCTCGGAACTGCGACAGATTCCTAATCCGGCGCCCCAAGTCAAACGTTTTGGAGACCAGCTCTAAAGCCTTTTGATGGCAAATATTTAATCAAGCGGTTTTTGTGTCGCCGCGTTTTACTACTCAGTTGTTATGTTCACCCCGTAGAAACTGAACCAAACCAAGAAAAAATTATAAGTTGATCGAATAACCAATCTTCAACGGCCATTGATTTTCGAAAGTGACGGTGACCGATGAGATACAGTCGCTTGAACACCATTATTAAGTGAAACTGCTTTTTGAGCCACCAGATGGTGTTAAATTTTGAAAAAAAAAGTTCCATTGAAGTGGAATAAAAATGCTGCGAAAAATTCTTCACTTTACAATGCTGCATCGGATCGCTACGCAAACCACGCGCGAAATCCGAATGTGGAAAAAACAGCACAAAGTAGACGAGGGACAAGGACGAGAAGTAAACAGACACAGAGCTGTGCTTCTTGTCCCCCGTTTATATTGCGTTTTCTTTTTTCCCCATTAGACATGCACCAACTAGCCCGACTATATGCCATGCTACGAACTGCGACTGCCGTACGATGTGTCCGGGGAAACTTTACGGCGCAGAAACTTTGGAGTCGGTGTCTCGTAGCCTAGAGCCATGGGGCATTTCGATTTCGACCCTTCGTCATAGTATGAGAACTCCAGTGGCGTAACTAGGGGGGGGGGGGGGGGGGCGGCGGGGTAAAAGTGGCCCGGGCGCCACTTGGGAGGGAGCGCCGAGCCGAGTAATAATAATAATAATATAATGATGATGGTGATGATGTCATTATCACTATCATCATGAGGGGCGCGAAATTTCATTTGCCATGGGCGCCGTCATATCTAGTTACGCCACTGGAGAAGATTGAGGTCTCTGGTAAGCGCGCCAATACTGTGTATGTGTCCGTGGAAAACTACGAAGTGTTCTTACGTTCAAAACGCGGACAGGACACAAGAACAATGAGACAGGGGACGAAAACAGGGCCCTGTTTGGTCCCCTTTCTTTTTGTCCTTGTGTGGTTTCCGCGCTTTGAGCGTGCTTATGAACTAACTAGCCCCAAATCGCCATCTTAATACAAGGTGTGGCTTCGGGGCATCATGTGCGTTTTGTCCTGTCGAAACTCAAGCTTTATTTTGATTTCTTTTTTAAGCTTCGTCGCCCTTGCGTTTTCCGCCGCAGGAAACACTGCGAAGCCGCTTCAACAATGACATGATTCGTTCTTTCTGTCGCGCACTTGAACCTGTGTAGGTTTGCTTTTAGAGCGCAGCTCTTAGGCGCCCGTTTCCGGCTTGAACGGCGTCGCCGTCGCCGTCGGCGTAACCGCGCGGTGCATGATGGGTAAATTTCCCCGCTAAATCTAGCGGAAAATTTCCCCCTCATGTCACGCGACCCCCCGGCCACGTGACCCCCCCCCCCCCCCCCCCCCCCGTGCCTTCCCCTCCTTCTCAAGGGCGGCGCTCTAATTCGGCGTTACAGGGAGTTCTAAACGGCTTTCATTTTTCTTCTCATTCACGAGTTAATGTTAAACGATTTTATATGAAATATTTAGAAAGAACGAACGCTCTTAATTGTTGCTTTGCAGTATGCACGTGTGGGCAGAATGAAGCATTGAAGCGCGAAATCTACGAAGAAATGCCTCTACCAGTTAAGTGCGTAGCACTTACCCCAGGTCTATGGTGCATGCGTTGTTGTACGTAACAAGTCCCAGGTAGTGAGCCTTGGCACCCGCCGTCCTGTTGTATATGTCGTGCTGACTATAGTACGTCCAAGCGAGCGAGAACGAGAAGCCCATTTCTTTGCTCATGCTCTTCCAGGACAGCCCGTATTGCTTCTGGAGGCCCTCGTACATGCTTTCCAGAGACACGTTGAACCCAAAGGACATGGCGCCCGCAAATTGGGTGGGCGTCAGACAGCTCAAGAACCCCATGTACGGCTTGTCCACGTCCGTCACATGACTCAGCGCTATAGGTATAACACTGCCGTGCATGAACATGCTCGGATAGTACATGGAGTACACGGCAATCGGCCTCGGCGGCAGCAGTATCACGATCGAGTAATCGCCTTTATCCTCCAGCCTTCGTCGCAGCGTGTCAGTGAAGTTGACAAGCATCACGCGGTCTTTGAGCAGCATCCAGTCTGTCAACATGACAGCCGCACCGCCCGTGAACTGAAGACGCAACACGAGGTACACGATGTGGTTTAGTAGCGTTTCCACGCACGTGCTGTCGTTGAACCACATGTTCACTGCCGTGTAGTTGACATGCGGGCCCCCGAAGCCTATGTAGAGCGGCGTCCTCTTCAGCGCCGCCTTCAGCTGGAATCCCTGAGTCACCGCCAGATCTGTGGAGTGCTCGGTCGTGCTGGTGAGGCAGCAGAGTACGACATGCCGGCACAAGTGGGCCGGTATGTTTCGATGGGAGAAGTTGGGCCGCTGGTACTCGTAATTGACGAAGCATACGACGGGCCGCTCGTGCAGATCGGGAATCGGGCAGTAGGGCGGCTCCGACATCTCGTTCTGTTCTTCGGCGACTCTCGAGGCTACTCTGATATAGCGCCAAGCGACGTTCGCGATGGTGACGAAACACATGACCAACGCTACGCCAGCCAGGAGGTTCACCCACCAGGGCTTGATCTTGTAGAATTCAGCAGGCTCTGGTGCGGAGATAGACCCGCTTTCGATCTTGTCGCTTTTCATGGCCGGCTTCTTCTTCGTCTACTTCTTTGCGGATCTTAACAACTCCCTCTTCGGGTAAGTAAATATTAAAAAAAAGATACCGGAAACCACAGCAACACAGTGTCAATTATCTTCGCCTTTAGAAAAACAACAGCAAAAAGAAACTTTCAGCCTTTCCACTCTCGTGAAGAAGGAAGACCAGCGAAGCTGTACTATGGTGGGAATGAAGTAATGGCCGGCCGCAAGTCGGCAAGCCAGAGTGGAAGGGCTCGAAGGGTTGCCGCCATCGCTCACAGATGGCGGTAGCTGTCCAGAGTTCAGTGTCATCAGGTCATTTCAGGACGGACACGATCTTGGGGAAACTAGCCCTTAACAGCTCCGCTGTAAAAAAGTGAGTAATTAAATGTTGATCATCGTGACCTTGATTTGCCAGGCTTTACGGACACTGTTACACGCTGTAATGGGGGGATTTAGCGAGTACTGTGGCTCTAAGCTAGACGCTTGACCGTAAAGTCGGCGACATCACTGACTGCCGTGATTGGCCAGCGCAGCGATGCTACTAGCCAGCACCAAGGTCAAATGCGGCTCTGGCGAATCGCGGTAGACGGCGATCACGCCGACTTTCTCGCCGAGTTTCCAACTTAGATCTCCGGTACGACAGCTAAGGCTTGTTCGCACAGCTTCGTAACTTCGTAAACTTCGTAACGTAAAAAAGCGTTACGAAGTTTACGTGCGCGTACGTTGAGATATGACCGACACTCACCGGCACGTCCGTGCTTTGTACGAAGCGTTGGCCTTGCCATGCGCAATACGAAGCACAGATATGCGAATGAGTTGCGGTCGTATCTCGACGAAAGCTTACGCAAGCTTCGTAAAGTAAGAAAACAGTGCTCTGTAAGCCAGCCTGGCCTATAATGTGCATCACGTAGAGGCAATTCATAACGGGTCGCTGAAGTCGTCAAACACAAAGTTGGGGCCAAAGTTCGTACAGCGTGCTGATTGGACTTTCGCGACGATGGCCTTACGCGGGACAAGATGTCAATCGTCCAAATTATCTTCATGCTAATATTCCAACAAGATTGTGAAAGAAAAAGCCGGAGGGAGTTTCATCCGAGCGCGCGCGAGCAACACCGTATGGCCAGCCGAATGAACGGCTGCACTGATGACGTCGCGCACGCTTGTCCCTACATCCCTAGGCCGCGTTAATGCTGTCTAGATTGCACCTAGGCTGGCTGTCAATACTCTGAACTCTCTCGTCGCAAGATCGTAGTTTGTGGAAGTTATTGGTGACGAAAAAGTTAAGTTTCACAACTTTGGGAAGGACTTATTTGAGGCCGAATTCTTCGCTTCTAAATCGAGGCGAAGATTGAACTTCGTGATATTGTGGAGCCGTGCGTTTTGTACATGGCTTCAGAGTTGATCATCTACCGCCACTGTCAACAAAGCTGCCGGGGTTACCCAGAGGCGGTGTGTGTAGCGACGTCGGAAGTGATTGAGGAATGAAAGGGGCGACGGGAAATGGCAAAAAAGAAAAGCCGGGGGAAGGGAAATATAAAAGGCACGACCAACACACACAAAGAAATAAAATAGGGGTCAGGAAGTGCAGGTGAAAAGGTTCGGGAGAGAGGGGTGTGTGTGTGCGTGCCGGGGGGGGGGGGGGGGTGATGGCCTAAAGGAAGGGGATACTCTTCCCATGAATGTTTTATTACATCTTTTTTAAACGTCTGGGAACTATGTGCGAGGTGAGCGACTGGAAGCGTCCCTGTTGTCGGCCTGCCACGATTGGCCAAATGGTGACTTTGACGCCAGAAAAGAATTTCTATTCGACGCAAATAAGGGTAATGCAAGAACTTCAATTTTCACGGTGTTGGCAGTGCTGGCTTCAGAGCGTAATGATTTCAGGCTTTCACTAGTGCCACTAAATGAGCTACGCTACATAGTAACGACACTTACCCATATTGTGGCTTAAAATCATGGTCGCCAGTTATCTGAAGCTTTATCTGAAATCACAGGAAACGCTTTTCCGTCCTCCACAAATGTTTAAACAGTTCGCGAAAAACCAAAGCAATATTACATCGGCTTCCTGACACCGAATCTAATGCTGAGGAAGTCGGACTTTTGAATCATGACGATCGGCAGTTGCGTCTGCTCTGCGCAAGTACCAAAATGGCGGCACCCACAACAATGTCGGGAAACAGAGTTCCGATACTCTAAGCGCAGCTAATTTAGTGGCACTAGCTTCCACCATGCTAATTACCAACATCATCAAACTTGTTGTTTGGAAGGTAATGATGTCAGGAGAGGGAACCACAGGAGGGCGCCACTAAAACATCTCGTCGCCTTGGAGGCTATGTTCTGGCGCTGGGGCGCCCTTTGCTTTGTTTCGACGCCCCTGCTTAGAAGCGTTCCAACTGAGCGAGAGTAACAGCACAGCGTGCAATTTTCGAAATAATGGTTTTAGAGGTTCTCAAATTAAAACGGTTCACGTTCCATGAACTCCCAAGTGGCCATGACGGACTTTCAAGCGAGAGGCTTGTGCGTGGCTCGTAGTGTGCAGGCGCGTTCAGTGACGTCCTTTTATACTTCCTACCCTCGACATCAGGGCCAGCATTATCGGTTGTGAGCACTGATCTCTATCTTATTAAAACTTTAATTTTAAATTAAAATCAACTTATTAAAATAGCTAATGTACGTGTTACTGACTAAAAGAAAAAAATAATCGGGGTTTTCTTGGCTCTACTGCAAAAACTCAGTGTTTTCTTTATGTGGTCTTTGATACGTACTTTAGCTATTTAGAAAGGTATATCGCACCGTTATCAAGCCCCTCCTAAATTTTGGGGCCGTTTGTTCGACTATAAGGCGCTGTACGTCGATTTGACGTTTTGGGGTGTATTAAATGGGACAAAAAGGTGTAAGGTGATACCCTTTTTTTAGAGTGTAGATGGCACCCAAGTACGGCGTCCCTCTCAAAGCGGCCGCTCCGGTTGTTTCTACCAGCGGTGGTATCGCCATTCCCTCGCTCACCGCTTCTTGTTGTACCTCACCGCCGCCACGCCGCCACCAAGTCGCCAGAGTCCGTAAATCTATGTTCTCTTCCTACTTCTTCTTCTTCGGGTTAAGGCTCACCTTCGTGCACGATGGTGGCACTTGTGCACCAAAGCAAAACACGAGGCCAGCCACTGACCGCACGCCACCGCCACACCACCCCACGCAGGACGCTACGCCGCAAACAACGTGGCCGCCGAGGTGGGACCTCATACCTCAGCGCCCTCCGCGGCGGCGCGGAACTAACTACTCCTGGTTCGAGGCTACCTTCGAACACGATCTGGTCGCTCGCTCCCCGCGAGAAGAGCGGCCAGAGTCATCACCTTAATGTGTTTCTTTCACCGTGGTACTGCCTGATTCATTGGTAGAGCTACCCTATGCTTACTCTTTTTTTAATGAAATAATGTTGTTGTCAAGTTGTCACTTATCTTTGGAATAGGTCTACATTTTTGAATTTTGAATGTTTTCTATGGTGTCTTTGGCGTATGACATATTCTTCACCCCCCCCCCCCCCCCCCCCTTTCTACTATGATGCTCTCTGGTAGGTCTGAAATAAAAAAAAAAACGGAGTCTCAAGGATTTTATTCAGGATTCAGTTCTGGAAAAACGGCCGCTAAAAGAAGCAGTCGTGGACTACTTGGGTGTACTATATAAATCTACCCCGCACTCAACCACAGTACTGCCTCTTGCTCAGTTGCTTCACGGTCGTGAGCCCAGGATCCGCCTTGGCACCATTGGCCTTCCAACAAAATGTTTTTTTTTTCTAGAAGCCTGCTTCAGCGATGGAGCAGTTGCGAGCTCGGGTTTAGGACAAGCAGAAAGCGCGAATAGCATAAGCTGATAAAAAAAGGAGTGCTAATACACCCATTTTTCAAGGGAGGAAAAAAATATAAAAAAAACCTTCCTACTCCCAACCACTAAAAAAAATTACGAGGACACCTAAGAACTACTTATGAGATATGAATGCGAAAGCATGAATGTCGTTTTTCCGCTCCCTGAGATTGTCTGCGGTGTACTGGCGTTGACGGCCACGTTGCGCTACTGCGGAGGTTGCGGCCGCTGACGATATAGACGCCTCAGGCGCCGCCATGTTCCTCAGCACCGAGAAGAGCAGAAAAGGCCACAGCGCCCCCCCCCCCCCCCCCCCCTCCCCAATTCTGGCGCGTTCTTTCGCGGTTACTAAGGCCGCGGGCTCAGCTCCATGGGATAGATAATGCTTTCGCATTAATAAAGGAAAAGCAGGGTCGAGGAACTTTCCACCTGAAAGATTGATGGAACTGGAGCGCCTCTGAGCGGGGGGTCTCTCTGCTGTCACCAGCATCTCTACTTGAGTGCAAATAAATATTATCATATTTATTTGCACTCATCGTGACGCACTCATCGGGCAAAAAAGATAATGATAATGATATATCATTATCATTTTTGCCCGATGAGTGCGCGTCACGAAAAAACGTCAACAGCCGCTACACTTTATTTATTTATTCATAAAGGTCCGTTTCTGGAGGTTACACAAGGGAGGGATTTGGCGAAATTACATAATAGTCAACACTTAAAAGAAAAAAAAAAAAAGAACAGTTCCAACAGGATAGCAATATCTCAACTGAAAAACCACTTTAACAAAATTATGTAATATACAAATTTCAGGGTCCGAGCACATATGACACTTTATTATGTGGGCAAGAACATCACTGTAAACGAAAACTAAATAGCACTTTAAAAATCTAAAACAGCTACTGGGAATGCTGTAGGGTCGTAAAGTGCGGTTATGTGATCAGGAAGAGAATTCCAGTTCATGATTGCGCGTGGTTGTTAGGAGTTATTGAAGGCAGATGTATGACCAAAAATGCGCTTATAACTTCGGCTGTTAGTTAGACGACGAGATGTTCGGTTAGGAGGCTCAAGCAGAGGGGCGATAACGTTAGGGTTAGAATAGCGTGATTTATGAATAGAGAGTTTTAGTAGATCGTTCCGATACCTCCGATACTGCCGATCACGATACTCCGCCACTGCCTCCCTTGCGCATGCATAGTATCGTTATCGGGGCTATCGGAGGTATCGGAACGATCTACTAAAACTCTCTATTGATGCATAAAAGGGCGGCGGTGCGACTTATTTCAAGTGGTGATTGTAAGAGGATAGAGATTTTAAGAAAGAAGACACTAGTTTGGCGAGAGTAGGATGATGCTATAAAACGAACTGCGCGATTTTGGATGCTTTCGATCTGATTGATAACGTATATCTGGTGGGGGTTTCATACAGCGTAGCAAATTCAAATATAGGGCGAACGTATGTCTCATACGCTAACTTGCGTAGATTTGGGGGGGGGGGGGGGGGGGTGTAGAGAAAAGGTTACGTCGCAAGAATCCCAGTGTTTTGGATGCAGAACTTGTAATGGCGTCTCACTGCGCATTCCTGGAGAGGAAAATCATTCCTGGAATCCAAAACACATACCCCTTAGGAGTGAAAACTCGCGCTGCAAAGACAAAGGAACATCTCAGATTCAACATGAACATGAACATGAACGAACGGGATGTTCACATGATAGACCAGGCGTACTTTTGTGTAGTCACTGTTGTGTGTTTCGTTTTCGTATTGACCGTCGTCGAGAAATCTAGCAAGTGATTCTGTCAAGAAAGGTCAGAACACCTGGAGTAAAGTAATTCCGATATATATATATATAGGGTGTTTTTTTTAAGCTTAACAGATTTGTATAAAAAAAGCCGTGAAAGTTACACTTACGCCGCTTGTGGAGGTGAGTTATACGGCCAGGGGGACATATTATAGGGGGCTAATCGTAACGATCAGTCTGCTAATTACTTAAAATTCGTTAATTAACTTTTTAATTAATGAATATAGACTAATGGTTCCAATTAGAAATTTGCTCAGCGTCATCGAAAACTCCTAAATCAGTCATTTTCAGAAAGACTTTGAGCGCGTGAGAAGCGTAGTAGTGAACTGAAGTTACCACTCTTGGAGCAGGTACAAAGCTAGAGGTTGCGATAAGGCGCCCGCGCGATTTTTCCGTCTCTTATCTAGCCCCAGCCTTGTACCTGCTTCACGAGTGGTAACTTCAGTGCACTACTTCGCTTCTCACGCGCTCAAAGTCTTTCTGAAAATGACTGATTTAGGGGTTTTCGATGACGCTGAGCAAGTTTCTAATTGGAACCATGTGTCTATTTTCATTAATTAAAAAGTTAATTAATGAATTTTAATTAATTAGCCAACTGATCATTACGATTAGCCCTCTATAATATGTCCCCCTGGCCGTATAGCTCACCTCCACAAGCGGCATAAGTGTAACTTTCACGGCTTTTTTTTAACAAGTCTGTTAAGCTTAATAAAAAACACCCTGTATATATATATATATATATATATATATATATATGACATCTTGGGGCTAAGTAGGCTGTAGGCGTATTTTTATAAAAGTAGAAGCCACCGAGGGTCAAACAAGCTTGGAAGGTTTAATTCAACACGTATAAGTTATACAGAAACCACGACGTTTCGAAGGGGGACCCTTCTTCCTCAAGCGGGACTTGAAATGTGCCGCTTGAGGAGGAAGGGTCCTCCTCAAGTCCCGCTTGAGGAAGAAGGGTCCCCCTTCGAAACGTCGCGGTTTCTGTATAACTTATACATGTTGAATTAAACCTTCCAAGTTTGTTTGACCCTCGGTGGCTTCTACTTTTATATATATATATATATATATATATATAAATGGGTCATTTCATGTCAAATCGTGCAGGCAAAAAGGGTCGAATTTTTAATTTCGATAAAAAAAAATGTTATGGCGTCGTCTCTAGAAACGCAGTAGCCACATACCGCAAGTTTGACGGATTTTTTGTTCTCGACTTGCGAATTTTAAGAGGCCGGGGCGGAAAGCCGTGTTTTTCACATCCGTCGTGGGTCGGATGTTTCGCTCGATCTCCCGCCGTGGATTTTCAGTCCACATTATATTAACGTTTTTCAAGCAATCTGTGAGCACAAGTAAAACGCTCTAATACCATGAAATAATTTTAGGCGTTTTCGTTTTTTTCTGTAAAAATGTCAAACACGCCCCCTCGGTCAATTGTTGACGAAATTTGACAATTAAATACTGGCGATCTACTTGGGTTACATCAAAATATTTTATGTCTATGGAGAGCCCAAAACACGCTCTTTATATATATTATAAAATTACTCAGCTGTATAAAGTGTCCTTTGCGGGACGTTTACGTTAATGTTATGCGAAAACCATAAAGTACCAATTTCGAAATCGATTTTCTCAAAAAACTCATTCTTTATTTTTTTTTTTATTTTTTGTTAAAATGTATATATGATAGTTGTCTACTCGAAAAGCAAGTCGAGAAAGTGTGTATTTTGTTTGCAAAACAAAACTTCCGCAGACGCATACACGAAGATCGGCTGGTTTCGTTAGGGATGTGGGGAAATTTTGAAACCAGCCATCCCTGCACGCGTGAAACGATACCGCGTATTTGCCCAAGCTTCTTCGAGCGCCCTATCCTTGAAACGGCCGTGCTCTATCTCTCTCCGCGGAGATCCGATAGCACTGAAGGGTTATCTCTTTTGGAAACAGCAAAGCCCGGAGCCTAACATAAAAACGAGCGTGTCGGTAAATATACTTGCGTTTATTCTGCCCGGAGACTAGTTGAGTCGAAGTCAGCCTCCTTGTCAACTATAACCGTTTGTGAAGAGTAGCCTCCTCCCGAGATGAAAAGTTAGCGCCGGCTGAGGTGTTCTTTTGAAAAAGGGGAGGGGAAAGAGAAAGTTTGAGTAACTACAGTAACCACCTCGAAAGCTCCTCTCCCGATATGCAGCTCGAGGCATGTTACGTCTGGTTACCTTCTCGCGCATCGCTGGTCGAATCTATTCTTCACTCTGTTCCGCACAGCCACGACGGCTGTGCGGAACAGAGTGAAGAACAGATTCGAGCATCATCTGGACGCCGTCATCCTGCCAGGCTTCAGTGTCGTGAGACTAGACTTGGCGTCGGTCAGTTAAGACTTTTTTTTTTTTTATTTCGTGTGTGTTTCTTCGCCCCACTGAATTTGCGAAGCCACCGGTCTTCAAAGCATAGGGAGCCCTATGGTTTGAAGACCGGTGGCTTCGCTGCGTTTTCGATAGGAGCTAAGACTTTTTCTTTTTTTACTTTTTTCTCAGGTAAGCTCGCTCTTTGCGAATTTCATAGAAAACATGCACCACCTCTGGCCAACGCTATACAAATTCGGAACGCGATAGGTTAAGAAACCAAAGTTTGCAGTCGATTTAAAGAGCCTGGCCGCCCCTTGATACACCCAGTGTATGTCAAGGTCGCTTAGTCGACCAAACTGGATCTGTACTTGTTTTCATCTTAAGAACTGCAGTAAAAAAAAGTGCGGGTCCTCGCGGAACATTACAAATTTCCCCCTCTATCTAGACAATTAAGAGGTGCATTTTTATTAGATATAATGTTGTCTTATCAAGACGCACACGTTTCAAACTCCAAAAACATCGCTTCTTCCTCCGACAACTACATATTGTAAGAACTACTTCGCGCGGCGTATGAATATGAACAATTCGCAATGCTTCCCTTTTTATTGAGGCGAAAACGACTATAGAGTCTTTATTCGAAGGAACATTCGCGCGTGCTCGTGCCACGACCACATGATTTCCACACAAGAAACCCTCGAAACGGGAGTCCCAATACGGGTCCATTGGCGGCGAGATGTTTTGATGGCACCACCTCGCGGGCGCTCTCCTGTGGCGGAGCGGGTAAGATGCGATTAGACGACGCGCTATGTAAAAGCACGGAGTGGCTATGTTGGTTAACATCTGTGCTAATTAAAACGGTTCATTTATTAAAGAAACCTGTATGGTGATATTGTGGGTAATATTTCCAATGAGTAAAAGCGCCTCAAAGTTTATTTTTATATTAACAAACTTCAAAATGTTCAAAAACAAGCCTGGAGCCTCACATTACAGTGTGCGCGGCGTGCGTCAGGGCTATTCACAGCCTATCTTATTCTTGGTTTTTTTTTCGAATCTATGGAAACTCCTGTCAAAAAAACAAAAAAAAAAACAAAACCAAAAAAACACGAGGACATTTAAGCACTTCTTATGAGTTGTGAGTGCGAAAGCATGAATATCGTTCTTTCGCTCCCTTAGTTCGTCTGCGGCGTAGTGACATGGACGGCCACGTTTCGCTACTGCCGAAACACTGCACTGCCGAGGTAGCGGCCGACGGCCGAGCGCGCGCTCTCGTGAGGTGAACGCACCGCTCTGAGCTCGGCCGTGCAGCCTCTCCGGAGTTTGCCCGAGAGGGCTGTGAGGCTAGGCCCACGCCGCCGCACCTCTTAACTGCGGCCGGGCCGCTGAGTGCGGTGCGCCGCCAAAGAAAATTAAAACTTCTCTGGTGGCGTGTTTTTTTTTTTTTTTTTTTTTTTTTTAGCAAGGCCGCACGAGTGTTAACGGGAGCCTCGTTCCTTGATGACGCGCGCCAGCCCATTGGAGACTATCCATCAGATTTCTGCAAGACGACAGGTTTCGCTCCACTGGGACAGGAGAAGGTTCCGTTTGGCGCGGCTTTAAAGGTGATGAGGTCGGTTCGCTCCATGGGATACTTAATGATTTCGCATTAAAAAGGTTTTGAATTTGGCAGAGTAAATGATGGGCTGTCATCGTAGCTGTACATGCGTGCAATATTGTGTTGCGATGCGCCGCCCAGTTATTTCAGCTACATTGAGTTTGCCGATACCGACGCTTCTACCCGTGTGTGACTCAACAGTTGCTGACGAGCAAATGCTCGTCAGCAACTGACCCTTAGCTCCTCCCGCATCGAATACGTGGCAAAGAAGTTACAACATCGCGGTCTTCTGCTCGAAAGAAAAGTTGAAATGTTCGTAACTTTTTAAATTGTAGGCTATGGTTCGGCAAATTCAGGCAATTGATTAATTTGTTCTGATTTTTATTAAGAATTGTCTACAAATATAAAATCGCTCGCTGAAAAGATCATTACGCATTATGCGCAATTCGCTCTCTGTAAAGCGCAGTACGTTAGTCATTCATATCAGATGGATGCCACATCTTTTTGCTACGCTGAAATGTCACCGACTTACAAGACCTAGCAGACCTCGATCGCAAGGGACGACGTACGTTTCGCGTCGACCAAGTGAGTAAGCAGGGATTTAACTGAAACGACTACGGAAGCCAGCCACCGCTTCTTCCTGCCAGTTATTTTGAGAAAATGTTTGGTTACTGGTTTACATAATTCAAAAACTTTTAGCCTTTTCACTTTGGTGAAGAAGAAAGACCAGCGCAGCTGTACTATGGTGAGAATAAAGTAATGGCCGGCCGCAAGTCGGCAAGCCAGAGTGGAAACGCTCGAAAGGTTGCGCATCTATGAGCGACGGTGGCAAGTGGACAACCGGCAAACACAACACTCTGGACAGCTACAGCCATCTATGAGCTACGGCAGCAACTAGAGTTTTGTGTCGACATTTCTTTGCGGGGGACACGATCCTGGGAAGACTAGCCCTTAACAGCTCTGATATAAAAAAGGAATAAACTTGGAACTAATAAGAAACCAGCACTGACAGAACATTTTTAAACCAACAAGATACACCGAGTCGCTTTCACCGGAGTGTTTGCTACACATGCTAGAGGTTCTCGAATGTCGCTTTTCTATTCTGAGTTTGACGACACATTTCTTTCTCAGTTGCATTTTGTCCAAACCATAATAAAAAGATACACCTTTCTTCGCCATGGTAGATAGATTTTGTAGTAGGGTAAAGGGCAGGAAATTCTATTTTCATTATCCAGCTCTTTGTACTGGGGTAGAGAACAGCACACCGCCATCCCTGCGCATCGACACCTCCGAGCCAAAAGTGCTTGTCATCACGGCTACGCGTGCCACATTTTTAAGCTTTGGTAAACTGTCCTACTACAAATATCACTTCAACAAATGAACACAACACGTGAAACAGGCTCTGCCGCGCGTTACCAAAACATCGCATGAAACGAGCTGACGAGCCGAGGGATTCAAGAACTGCGCCGACTATCCTACCCGCGACGTCACAAATGATGATAATGATAGCTAGAGAAGCGCCCTCTGTAGTTCGCGCACGCCGCCAATAACAAGTGCCTCCAGGATTTCTCGAGCGAACTTGTTGCTGTTTCTTGCAAGGATGTTTATGCTAGGAAACTCTTTCGTCCACTGACACACGCGACATTGAGCTGGTAGGTGCCCTGCTGCTGTGGGTGCCTTCCCCGAAGCTGCATGTTCCCTCGTCTGGTCATTGATGTACCTTCCACTATGTCCAATGTAACACTGACCACATGACAGTGGGATTTGGCATAACCCTCTCACACGTGGTGTACTTAATCTTGTCAGATACGTTGCAGTTCGTTTTTCTTAAATCGGTAGCTTTACAGGCCCAAACACTTTCAAGGTCATGTACTCGCCCTCAAGGTCGGGTCCCTATGGTCACGTCCTTGAGGTCATGTCTTCAAGGTCACGTAATGCCTGCGGTTGAAGTGCAAGGTCACGTAAGCGTCAATTGCGTAAGCTCCGTTCGCGTAATCGCAGGTCGTGTAAGCTCGTAAGCGTCGGTAGCCGAGGCTGACGTCACCTGACGTCCTTGAGGTCGTTCTAAAGGTCGTTCTAGAGATCGTTCTTGACGTCGTCCTTTAGGACGTCATCCTCAACGTCGTCCTAAGCACTGTCCTCACTGTTGTCTTAGAGGTCGTCCAGGAGGTCGTTCATGAAGTCGACCAGACGCTATCCTTGACGTCGTACTCGACATGGTCCTTAAGGTCGTCCAGTGGTCGTTCTAGACATTGTTCTTAAGGTCGCTCTCGACGCCGTCCTTGACGTCGTCTTGATGTGTGCACGGCATATTAAAACAATTTAATCACCATACTATTCCCTTTCCTAATTGTTTTGACTAACAATGTTCCTGTAAAGCTACCGCACTTCATCGCGTTTGACCGAATGAACGTGCCTGTAATTTTTCCGTGTTGAACTTTCTGTTTACCTTCCGGCATATAGGAGGATTGGTGGCCGAGTGGCCTAACGCACACCAGCTTGGGGCATGTGGACCGAAAGTTTGCGTTGAAGAACCCAAGGAGCGTCGCCTCAATCCCCACCCCGGCACGTTTCTATCTGGATCAGCATCGTACCGGTGTGCGGTCGTGTATCACTACTGCGTAATACATGGTAAAAACCCCAGGCTAGCGGTTATACCGCCGTGGCTAAGATTGCTGATCTACAGCTGAGTGACAAATCGCACCCGTTGAGGCAGACTAACTTAAGACTCTATAAACAGTTTTTTTCCGGTTTATGGAATATGCCTTGTTGGGCGTTAAGCAAATCACCTGAACGCCCTGCCGATCACCAATCTTTTTTAATCGATAGGTGAGCCCGTGAATATAGAGAGCTACCTCAAAAAACTGTCGAGGCTTTGTTGTTGCTTCGCCATTTCCCTCAGGTGGATGCTTGACGTTCTTGCAGATGTTTCAGAATATTGATACCAGGAGTACTTTAAGGTCTTCCTGGCCTGGGTTTACATTGTTTGAATGTTCAGACCCAAATAGAAGAAATTATTTACAAGACCTTGCCTGATATCTTCAGCACAAATGTCCTGGTGCAAACTCTAAATACAGATCCATAAAATTTAGGCATTTGTTCACGGGGAGTTCATGAGTGAAGGTAAGATCCAAGCAGCTTTGTTCGAAACTTTGCATGACTACTTCTTTGCACCCGTTGAATGATTAATTTACCTCAGCGTTAGACAATATTATGAAATCGCACATATATCTGAAGATGGCCTCAACTCAGGGGTCTTATAAACAGACTTGGATGCAGATCCGTATGCTGCGAAATACAGATAACTGAGGTAAGGAGCTAACCGGGATCCTAATGCAGATACAACTTTTTTGTACATGCTGTTGGTTTTGATGTCTCATTACCGTCGCCTTCAGCGTACACGCTTAGAGGTTATAAGAAGCTGTCTATGCTCATGCCGACATCGTTTTAAAAGGTTAAGGTACCTTATTCTTCAATGATGTCTAGGAGAATCTTTAGGAGGTTTGTATGCGGGATGTAATAATACATGTGATGTACGTCGATGAAAGACCCAGCGATGTCACATCTTTTGTCTTGGAGAAAAGCGATTAGAATTTCCAAAGTATAAACCTTGAATGGGTCTTGTACCTGAACTTTGGACAGATGTTTAGCTAAAAAGGTCAACGCATGTGTTTACTAGGGGAACGCGACAGAACAGCACACGACAAAACAGCACGCGACAAAACAGCACGGTCAAAACAGCACACGTCAAAAGAGCACAGCGTCAAAACAGCACGGCGACAAAACAGCACGCGTCAAAATAGCATGCGACAAAACAGCACAGCGTCAAAACGGCACACCGACAGAAGAGCACGTGCCAAAACAGCACGGCGTCAAAACAGCACAGCGACAAAACAGCATGCATGTAGCAACTTCGAGCGCGCTCTTCACTTCTCTCTGCGTGAATAATTTCGAACCTCCTTGACCCTTTCATTTATTCTCGCTAGGCTATTAAGGTATTTAGTGCCTATTTCAGTGCTTACCAAACTCCGCAACCCGAGGACCCCCCCCCCCCCCCCCCCCCCCCCCCCTTTCCCCAACCAAAGTGCACCGAATACGATCTTCCAAATTCGGTTTTAACTGAAGAAGGCCAGTATTTTCGGGGGCGTTTGCAGGGGTGGGGGGCGTAAATTATTACTGACTGTATGACCATTTCCTTTCGCAGTTTCCAGCTTGTCTCCGAGATCGGTTAATCTTTCACGAAAATCTCCGGGGGCGCAGGGGTCTTCAGGACGAAATCTGGGTTTCTCACCTGACAGGGATTTGTGTGCCGAATTTTTTGTTCAAAGAAGAGAGTTTAATCGTGAACTGAACAATAAAAATCAAGGACGTCTGTAAATGCCGCGCATTTCTTTTAACACCACTAGCTTCTGTCTACTAGAGGAGGACAAAAATACGATGGTATTATTGTCGTTCTTTGGTCGGCGCGAATTTGCCACCTCTCGCAGTCGTGAAATGGGGGAAAAAACGCACTGAGTACAATGCTTGCAAATTTCTCAATTTTGATATTTGCCTCTCCGACCCGAAGTGTAGTGAAGCTCATGTTCGTCCTGTGTACAAATACGAGCACACGGCGATAATGTCGGATCACGATAGGGCCCCAGTGCGTCTTACACAACAGGTCGCGTCGGATGCCACAGACAGCAACAGAAAAGGAAACCAGTACGAGGTTTACTCACTATACATTTTACAAAAACACATTGCATTTTCGTCACTATACTGGTTTTCGTAAATAAACCGAAAAGAACCGAGAAGTTTATGAGTCTGCAAATATTAACCGCAATAAACCGAAAACTTCTCTTTGGAATAAAAACCAAAAAAGTACGCCGAATTTCAAAATAATAAAAACGAAAACGCCAGACCCTAGCTATATTGTCAATTCCTGTTTTGACGCTGTGCTGTTTTGTCGTCGCGGTGCTGTTTTGTCGCTGTGCTGTTTTGGCGCCGTGCTGTTTTGGCACGTGCTCTTCTGTCGCTGTGCCGTTTTGACTCTGTGCTGTTTGTCGCGTGCTATTTTGACGCGTGCTGTTTTGTCGCCATGCTGTTTTGACGCTGTGCTGTTTTGACGCGTGCTGTTTTGACCGTGCTGTTCTGTCGCGTGCTGTTTTGTCGTGTGCTGTTTCTGTCGTGGTGCCGTTTACTAGGTGTTCCTTTCTAACCCAACGCGCGAAACGGAAACGTT